>WOXC01005311.1:0-66619 GCA_011680675.1 Gymnobelideus leadbeateri
TTTAAAGTCCTTCTTAAGGTCCTCTATGGCCTGCAACCCGCTCATGTTTTCCCCTGGGGCTTTTGGAGCAGGACTTCTGACCTCACAGTCCTTTTCCTGCTCTATGCCCCCAAAATAGGAGTCTAGGGTTGCATTTTTCTGTTTCCTTTGCCTTGGCATGTTGCCACTTAATTGCTTGACTTTTGGGCTTGTTGCCACATTATGGCTTTAAGGCCAGATAGAGGAATTTTCGTCCCGAACGTGTGGGGGGCAACTTCCGTTTCTGGCAAGCTGTAAACCCACCCACAACTTCCACCCTAGATCACAATCCAGATCCAGGGAGGTTAAAGCAAGAGCGATTACCCCCCAAGACTGACGCTGGATCTCCCCACGATTTGTAGGCTGGGAGCCGGAAATGCCTCTGAAAAACTACAAAATGGCGTGTCCTCTCAGCGGCTTCTAGCTTCCAGGAAGGAGCTGACGCATTCCCAAATACAGGTCCCAAAGTCCATAGGACACTAACCTCTTACTTTGTCCTAGGCATGTCTGTGTTGATAATTCTGGAGTTGCCACAGCTCCTGGTGTTCTGGGGTTCCTCCAGCTAGCTGCTGGCCCTGCCGCCCTGGGGCTAAAACCTCGGCTGACGGGGACCTGGGCTCGGCTCGGCTGGGCTCCTGCGCTCTGAGCTCTGCCCGTTGCCGGCTCCCAGATCGCTGCGCTGGTCCTTCCTGCAGGGCTGCTGGGCTGTCCTCAGCGGGAGGTTAGCTTCTCTGTGTCGTTCTGTGGGTGCTGGGGCTCCAGAAGTTGTTCAGAGTCCTTTTTTACATAGTTTGTAGGGAATCTGGGGGCAGAGAGGCTTGGACGAGCTGTTTCTACTCCGCCATCTTGGTTCCGCCCCTGATAGCTGAAGTGTGGATATTCTAAGGGTATATAAAAAAGGTGGAAGAAAAGGTGGGAAATAGAGAATGGATATGAAAAGTTTGGTATGGTCTTTCCAGAGACGTGTTGAGTGTTAAAACTCAGAATGAGTGGAGACTAGTGAAAGAAGCTGAGAACAGTAAAAACGAAGGGATGAAAGAAAGGATACTGGAGCCACCTGGAAAGGATGAGATGATGATAAATGACCACAGGAAGAAGATAGAGCTGTTTTATTCTTATTCTGCTTTTGTTTTGTTTCTCCTCTCAAGGAGAATAACCTTATATGACCACTGACAACAAAAACAGAAAATGGGGGGTTGATAGGCAAGATAAGTAAGGAGATGGAAAAATAGCCCCTAGTTTCCCTTGGTGAGTTTATATCAACTGACCCAGAAGAATGACTAGGTACTGAAAGAACTGGAAGATGCACACTGAGCCACTAGCAGTGATATATGCATCCTTTGAAAAGAGGAAGAGATGTAGACTAGGGGGGACCACAGTGTAATGTTAAGGGGATATAAGATTCTCCCTCCCCCCATTAATAGGCCTCTGGTGGAGCCCATTTAGGGAAGTTTGCTTAGAGAAGGCTTGTGTGTAGGAAGGCTTTCACACCTTTTGCTAATTTCTAATTAGTAACCAGGGTTGTGATGCCCTCTGGCTCTGAGAAGAGTTTATATTCTTTGAGTCAGTATTTTGCTTTGGGGGTTCAGTTATGAGAAGGATCTTGTGATTCCCTGGTCAAGATTCTGAGTGGCCATATGTTCAGAGCTCCTTAACTGCTCAGATGTAAAGCCTCTCTCAATCCAGGGATGTATGTAAAGTATATAGTTGATTCAGGCAGTCAGAGCCCTGTCTGTTGATCTTTATTTCTCTGCTTGTATTTTCTCTGAAGTTCAGGGTGCTGACTTTTTCCCTGAGCTAGTGAATGGGATTTTAAAAAATTGTTGACTCCTTAAACAGCTGTCTTTCTGAGTAAAGCAGATCTAAGAACCTGTGCTAGCAGCCATCCTGGGTGTGCCAGGGTGGTTGACACTACATACACTTAGATACATTTAAAACTGTTTGAATGACTGTATTTAAAAAGTAGCTGTTGATGAATTGTTCTAAGTCAATTTGACAGGAGGTATAGGGGCATACCCCAGGGATCTGTGCTATTTAAGTCATTCTTTTCAATGACTTGACTAAAGATATACATATATATGTGCATATATATGCACATACACACATATAGATATATATATATACATAAAATATATTATGTATATTATATATGTAATGTATATACTATGTTTATCTGATTTGTAAATGACAGAGATTTATAGGGAAGGGAGAGCTAACACATTGGGAGATAGAGTCTGCCCTGGTCAGGTCACATTGCTGTGTTAATTTTTGAACAAGACAGTTTAAGAAAGGCAATGATAAACTAGAAAGTAGATAGAGGTGAGCAGTGAGGATGTCAAATGGCCCTGGATCCCTATCATGTGGATAGTTGGAAGGAACTAGAGATTTTTAGTCTGGAGAAGAGAAGATTTAAGGTAGACAGGTTAGTCATGTTTAAATATTTGAAGGGCTATCATTTGGAAGAGGGATTACCCTTGTTCTGATTGGTACCAATGTTCAGAACCAGGAGGAGGGGGGGATGTTTAGATGATGTCGGGAAAATCTTCCTAACAGATAGAATTGACCAAAAGTGAAATGGACTGCTTCTAGAGTTGGTAGACTGTCCTTCATGGAGCTCTTTAAGCCGAGTTTGAATATTTACTTCTCTGGTATTCCTTTTATATTTTTGGACTAGGGATTCCTTTGGATGTGGGTTGTATTGAATGGCCTCTGCTGTCCTTTCCCTCTCTAAAATTCTGTGATCTCATTTTTTAATTAATTGAAAGCCAGTAACAGTCAGCAGTCTAAAATTACATTTCCAAATAGTATGTATTTTGGGGCAATTTGTTGGCAGTAATAACCCTCATCCCCTAATTACTCCCCTTTGTCATAAGCTCCAGATGTTTTTATAGTGTACAACACAGGCATTAATTAAATAGCCATTTAATTAAACGGATCAAAAGAACTAAACAATTTCAATGTAAAAAGGCCAGACACTTTCACAGTTGCTGCTTTTTACAACTAGTAGGGAAACTTATTTAATTATAACTTGAAATAAAGTAGTCTTACTAGAGTTGAAACTGAAAAAGCAAGTGGAAAATGAAAATTATAAACATTATTAGTTATTAGCTAAAATTAAAGTGGTTAACGTTACTAGCGTCAGAAATAAAACTGTTGATAGATTTTGAAAAGTATTATATGCAGCAAAGTGAAAGAAGAGAAATCTTGTTTGTTTTAGTTCTGAATTACCTTTCTGTAAAGTCTGATATTTAATAAACTGTTAACTGAACTACTCTAAAACTTTAAAAATAGAAAATACTAAGATACAAATATAAATTTTTAGGTAATAGAAATGTAAGTGCCAAAGTAGAATGTAAGCTTCTGGAAGGCAAGCAGTCGTTATTTTTGGTTGTTTGATCATTGTATTCTTAACATTAGGTTTGGCAAGTGCTTAATCAATGAATATTTTATTATATCATTTTGAAAATAAGTATTTATATGGACAGATTCTTTGGGGAAACATTTATAAAATTTATAATCAGATTTTTCTCTCTTCCAAAAAATTTCCCCTTAACTCTCCTTCTTAAATTGTCATCCCACTTCTCACCTTCCTTTTATTATTTAACATCTGGAAAGAGCCCTCTATGCCTTCACTCTTCACATCTTTGCAATCTAGTTTCCCCCACCCCCCATTATACTGAAATCTTTCTGTCTGAAAAGTCACCGGTTTCCTTCAAATACCATATCCAGTGTCCTTTTCTGACCCTCATTGCCCTTACCCTCTTTGAAGTATTTGAAGCTTTTGACTGCCTCTTTCTTATTACTCTCTCTATCCTTGCCTTATGTGACATCGCACTCATCCATTCTCTTACTCATCAGACTTCTAATCTCTTGTACTTTACTAGCTGTTTTTCAGCCTTTATTTTTCCCATCTATTCAGTCCAGTCTAACAGACATTTAGTAAGTGCCTACTCTGTACCAGACAGTCACTCAAGGTTTGCAGCCTCCAAGTTAATTCTTGACTCTTCCTTCACATACTCCGACCCCACATTTAATCACTTGCCAAGTCTTTTTGATTCTGCCGAAGTAACAACTCCTGTTTGTCCCCTTCTTTCCATTCGCAGGCTCCTCACTTCTCACCTTGGCAATAGCTCCTCAATGGTCTGTCTCTGTCTGAACCTCTCCTCTCTCTTGTCCTACCACAAGCTGCCAGATTATAGTCTTAAATATGAGAATCTTTATATGCATCTGTTCCTTCCATCTACCCCCCACTCCCATCATCCTGTTCTTCAGGGGAGATATTGTTTTGTTTTTGTCTCTGTATCTACACCACCTATCATAAGCATCCTGTACATAGTAGGTGCTTAATACATACTTATTGAGTTGAATTATATGTTGATTTGTTTTATTGAGAGAGACAGACAGACATACAAACAGACACAGAGATAGAGAGAGACGGTATATAAACACACTCACAGACTAACAAAATTTCTATTCAAGGGCATATCTTAGTCTAGACAATAAGTATTCATTATCTACTTGGTTTCCTATTTGAATTGTAAGGTTGATCTTTTTTGAGTGGTTGTGAATCTCATATAGGAGGCTCTGAAATCTTGAAGGGCTTGAGGCAGGCAGTAGAATTTCATTGGCAAAAAGGAGCACATGGACCTTACCACTCAGTCAGTCTTCTATTTGTTCTCTATACTGAGCATCCTTTATGGTAGTGACTTTAATGAGCCACTGTCACCCCCGTTTTAAGTCGATTTGACATTCATACTCAGAAGATCATTGAACAAAGTTATTTTTGTTACACTTGTCAAGTAATTTTGTATGATCTTGGCATATGCACAGGATATACCTTGTTGAAATAGGCTGCATTTTGTTCTACTGAATCAAATGCTTTTTAAAATAGTCATCCAACAAGAAACACAGTGAGATCTTCTGTGCCTTTCAGTTGTGTGACTGTAAAGTTGTGGCTTCCCTATAGAATATCGTTTTGGTAACCTGCCTGTCTCATACTTCTGAGTTTCCTTTATTCTGTCACACACTTAACTGTTAGTGTCTCCCAAGGCTCTGTTCTTGGCTCTCTTCTGTTTTCATTCTTAACTCTAGCTTGGTGATCTCATCAGCTCTCCTGAATTTGATTATCATCTCTATGCAATGATTCCCAAGTCTATATATCTATCTAGTCCTAGTCTCTCTTATAAGATGTAATCTCAAATCAATCCTTTGCTATTAGACCAGACCTACACAACATATGGCCTGCAGGCTGCTTGCAGCCCACCAAAGGATGTCTGGTGGCCTGTGATAAATGTAGAAGAAATTTTAAAAAAACTAAAGATGTAGCCAGTCTTTGTCCATGCTTTGCTTAACCTGCCTTCCACTAGTCATTATTGTGCCTATCATGTAACTTGGCAGGTGGGTTACTACTGCACACTCTGTCCTGTTTGTCTTGTGACCCACAACCAACCATCGTCAATCTGGCTCTAGTCTGAGAGGAATGAGAGTTATATCTTTTTGCTGTGTTTTCAGTTATTAATAAATGTAAATAGTAGGAAAACCTGAAAAATGTGTTAAAACTTGAATCACTTAGCAAAGTACTTTTTAAAAAAATATTAATGTGATTTTATGATAAATAAAATCTTAAGTAATAAGTGTGATTAATTGATGTTAATTGAAATTTCCCATTTTCAAAAATATGATTTATTTGCAAAGTAGTTTAATCATTAATTATACCTTTATTTGGAAAGTGAGCTGCTAAAAACCTATCTACAGCCTGGAAAAGGTTAGCCTGTTTTAATTTTACCTACCCTCAAGTTGTGCAGGTTGGCATTAGACATTTGGAGCTTGCTGTCCTGGAGCATCTCAAACTCAACATCCAAAGCAGAACTCATTATCTTTCCTTTCCAACTGTCATCTCTTCTCTGTTTACCTGCTACTACCATCCTCCCAGTAACTCACACTTAAAACCTTGGTGTCCCCTTTGACTCCTTACTTTGTTTTTCTTCACCCCACATTTCTAGTCTTTGCCTAGTCTTGTTGTTGCTACTTTCCCAACATGTCTCTCATTTCCCTTTATCTCCATTCACATGGCCATTGTCCTGTTTCAACCCATCCTGTTACCAGGACTATTTCAGTAACCTTCTAATGAGTGTTCATGCCTCCAGATTCTCCCCTCATCCTTCCCACAGCTACTGAAGTGCTCTTTTCTAAAGAGATAAAACCTTCTTCCTATTACTTAAGGATCAGATCTGAAGTCCTCTGGTATTCAGGGCCCTTCACAAATTAGCCACTTTCTACCTTTCCAGTTTTCTCACACTTTCTTCTACACACTTTACAATCCAGCCATATTGACCTATTTGCAGTTCCTTGTAAATGATGTTCCGTCTCTCATCTCTGTGCATCTGTATAGACTATCTTTCAGGCATAGAATTATCTGACTCCTTACCTCTGCTTCTCAGCATCTACTGGACCAACTCTCTGACTGAAAGAATATAATCTTAGTAAGTAAGGAACTTGCAGTTGGGGGTACTGGGAAAGACCTCCTAAAGGGAGGTGGCCTTCACATTTCAGTGAAGTTTTAGAAGAAACTAGGGATATCAGGAATCTGCTCAACACTTTACTCTTACATCATTCATACAAAAAAGGAATTAATGCGTTTATTAATTTATATAATTTAATTAAGTGTATTCTTCAATATCCAATCAATGTTTAAGCTAGAAATGTTGAAATTTTCTAGTATTAAATTTTCTATTTTAACATTAAATCAGTACAGCTTGATGCTTCCTTTTATCAACACCATTGTATGGAGAAGGTTACAAAGAAAAAGATACAAATTCAACAGAAGTCCCTTTGATTCAAGTTAATTATTTATTTTAGCTTCTTACCTTTATGATGTGCTTCTTTCACAAATAGCTGAAACTGTAGCCCACTTAATTCTGACTAGTTTAACAATTTTCGCAAAAGGTCTTATAAGCCCTACCTATATATGGAAAGCTGAATTTGGTTTTCACTTCGGATTTTTCTTTTGGAATTTTATTTCTGCATTAGGTTTGTGTAATCTTTGCTGTTTTTTTTTATCCATTGAATTTCTTTTATAATTCATTTGTATTCACTGTCATCTACAGAGATTTAACTGAATGTTTTTCTTAGGACTTGGTTTAAATTCATGTATTTCATGTACAAAAGTTTGCAGAAAATCTGGTTTTTAATTGATTTTTAATTAATTGTTTTGGCCAAGATCTTAAAGCATTTTCCTCTCATAAAAATTGGTGATGTTACATAATTAAAATGATATAATCTTGTAGTAACTGAATTAGTTTTTATATTAATGCATTGAATTTAATTTTAGTTTGAGTCATATCAGTGCTTTGTAAAATTTTTAGATTTTCATAGGGAGTTTTGTAAGAAAATTAATGGTATTACCACATTAAAGAGCTCATAGAAAAAGAAGTCTTTCATTTCTGTTTCAGGGTCTCTCAGAAGTATCAGTTTTTTCCCACAATAATGTGTTTCTCTGTCACTATGCAGCTATTCTTTATTCAGACCAGTTTTCACAATACTCTTATTCCTAGAACTTATTAATAATAATACCTTACATTTACTTGTATCTGATCCTTATTGTCATCTAAAAATTTTTTTTAGCTTTAAAAAAAACACTACTTAATCCTATATCTTATCTATAAGATAAATAGATCCATTGTTGAGTTATTTTTGTAATTAATTTTAAAAACTAAATAAAGAAGACAGAAGATTTTTAACTTGTAACTTGCCCTGTAGAAGATCCCAAGGAAGACAAATATGAATGTTGCCATATTTGGTGTCCTAAATACATGATTATTTTTCTTAACATCTTGCGTTTTATAAATAATGTTTCTTGAAATTGTCATCCATTCAACTGAATAAGAAAAAATACCATAGCCACTGGGTAGGGAAAAGAGTATGTACAGCTTAATAGCTTTGGGGGCATAGTTTCAAATTGCTTTCTGGAATGACGGGATCGGCTCACAACTTCACTGTGAACACAAGTAGACATGTTTTCCCACAGCTTCTCCAGCATTTATAATTTTTCCTTTTATAAACTTTGTCAATCTGAGGAGTGTGAAGTGGCGCTTAAGAATTATTTTAATTTGTATTTCTTTAATTATTAGTGATTTAGAACATTCTTATATGACTATAGGTACCTTGAATTTCTTCCTCTGAAAACTGCCTGCTCGTGTCTTTGACAATTAATGAATTAGGAATGACTTTTATTCTTATAAATTTGAATCAGTTCCATATATATATCTTAGAAATTAAACTTTTATCAGAGAAACCTGCTGCAAAGATTCCCCCACAATGTACTTAACTTCTTTTTAAACTTTAGCAGCATTTAAAAAAAATTTATGTAATCAAAATTGTCCCTTTTACCTCCTGTATTCCTCTTCCCTGTTCTAGATTTGAGAAATAATTTCTTCTTTAATCCTCTTATTTGTATATGATATACCCTTTATATATAAATGTGCCTATTTGGAACTTATCTTGGTATATGCTCTGAGATGTCAGTCTGTATCTGATTTCTGCCAGATTGCTTTATAATTTTCCTAACAGTTTTTATTGAATAATGAATTCTCGCCTCAGTAGCTAGTAGGCTACTGTGCTTATTTGCTTCTGTATATTGTGCACCTAATCTGTTCTACCTATCAACTTCTCTATTTCTTAACCAGTATCAAATTGTTTTCTTAATTATTCTTTGTTGTGTAGTTTGACATCTGGAACTTCTGGGCTCCTTTCCTTCCCATTAAAAAAAAAATTTCCTTTGAGATTCTTAATCTTTTGTTCTTCCAAATGAATTTTGTTATTGTTTTTACAATTCTATAAAGTTAAACTGGTATGATAATGAGTAAATAAATCTATTGAGGTAGTATTGCCATTTTTATTATATTGGCCCAGTCTATTCATGAGCAGTTAATATTTCTAAAGTTATTTAGATTTATCTTTATTTGTATAAAGAGAATTTTACTGTTGTATTCATATAGCTCTTGTATGTGTGACTTGAAAGATAGATTCCCAAGTATTTTATACTTTCCATATTATTTATATTTTCCATAGTTATTTTAAGTGTAATTGTATCTTTTCCTACTGGATTTTGTTGGTAATAGAAATGCTGAGGGGGGGCGGAGCCAAGATGGCGGAGTAGAAACAGCTCTTCCAAGCCTCTCTGCCCCCAGATTCTCCACAAACTATGTAAAAAAGGACTCTGAAAATCTTCTGGAGCCCCAGCACCCACAGAACGACACAGAGAAGCTAACCTCCCGCTGAGGACAGCCCAGCACCCTGCAGGAAGGACCAGCGCAGTGGTCTGGGAGCCGGCAGCGCGCAGAGCGCAGGAGCCGAGCCGAGCCCAGGTCCACGTGAGCCGAGGTTTTAGCCCCAGGGCGGCAGGGCCAGCAGCCGGCTGGAGGAACCCCAGAACACCAGGAACTGTGGAGACGCCAGAATTATCAACATAGACTTGCCTAGGACAAAGTAAGAGGTTAGTGTCCTATGGACTTTGGGACCTGTATTTGGGGAATGCGTCAGCTCCCTCCCCTGGGGGCTAGAAGCTGCTGAGGAGACACGCCACTGTGTAGTTTTCAGAGGCATTTCCGGCTCCCAGCCTACAAATCGTGGGGAGATCCAGCGATCAGTCTTGGGGGGTAATCGCTCTTGCTTTAACCTCCCTGGATCTGGATTGTGATCTAGGGTGGAAGTTGTGGGTGGGTTTATAGCTTGCCAGAAACGGAAGTTGCCCCCCACACGTTCGGGACGAAAATTCCTCTATCTGGCCTTAAAGCCATAGTGTGGCAACAAGCCCAAAAGTCAAGCAATTAAGTGGCAACATGCCAAGGCAAAGGAAACAGAAAAATGCAACCCTAGACTCCTATTTTGGGGGCATAGAGCGGAAAAGGACTGTGAGGTCAGAAGTCCTGCTCCAAAAGCCCCAGGGGAAAACATGAGCGGGTTGCAGGCCATAGAGGACCTTAAGAAGGACTTTAAAAATCAAATAAGAGAAGTGGAGGAAAAATTGGAAAGAGAAATGAGAAGGATGCAGGAAAAGTATGAAATGAGGGTCAACAGCCTGACTGAGGAAAACAACACCTTAAAAAATAGACTAACTCAAATGGCAAAGGAGGCCCAAAAGGGCAATGAGGAGAAGAATGCCTTAAAAAGTCGAATTTGCCAGATGGAAAAAGAATCTCAAAAGTTCACTGAGGAGATTCATGCCTTCAGAGTTAGACTGGAGCAAATGGAAGCTAATGACTTTATGAGAAATCAAGATGCTGTTAAGCAGATCCAAACAAACGAAAGATTAGAAGGCAATGTGAAATATCTCATGGGAAAAACCACTGACCTGGAAAATAGATCCAGGAGAGACAATTTAAAAATTATTGGACTACCTGAAAGCCATGATCAAGGAAAGAACCTAGAAATCACCCTTCAAGAAATTCTCAAGGAAAACTGCCCTGATGTTTTAGATCCAGAGGGCAAAATAGAGGTTGAAAGAATCCACCGATCACCTCCTGAAAAAGATCCCAAAAGAAAACTCCCAGGAATATTATAGCCAGGTTCCAGAATCCCCAGATCAAGGAGAAAATACTACAAGCAGCCAGGAAGAAACAATTTCAATATTGTGGAAACACAATCAGAATAGCCCAGGACCTGGCAGCTTCTACACTGAGGGATCGAAGGGCATGGAATATGATATTCCAGAGGGCAAAAGAACTGGGAATGAACCCAAGGGTCACCTACCCAGCAAAACTGAGTATTTTGTTTCAGGGGAAAATATGGTCATTCAGTGGAATAGAGGACTTTCAAGCATTCTTGAGGAAAAACCAGAGTTGAATAGAAAATTTGACATCCAGACACAAGAAGCAAGAGATGCCTGAGAAGGTAATCAGGGAAAAGAAATCAAAAGGAACTTATCAAAGTTGAACTATTTACATTCCTATATGGAAAAGCAATAACTGTGACTGATGATATCTTTCTCACTATGAAAATAATGGAAGAAGGGTGTGTGGTCATATGAATACATATGTGAATGTGTGTGTATATGGTTACAGTTATATATGGATAGAGGGCATAGGTTGAATTTGTTGGGAAGGGAGAATACTCAAGGGATGAAATTATGAGGTGAGAGAGGAAAGTGTCAAGAGGAGATGGGGAGAGACAGGGTAGGGTAAACTATCTCATGTAGAAGAAGCAAGGGGAAGTGGTTGCAAAGGAGGGGGAGAATAAGGAAGGCTAAAAAGGCAAAACCACATTCACATTGAATTTGGTTCAGGGAGAAAATGACATACATACTAAATGGGATATCTCAACCTGCAGCAGGATAGGGGGAAGGGGGATGAGAGGAGGGATGATGGATGGGAGGGCATCCTTGGGGTGAGGGGAGGTTGGAAGTACCCACTATAGAAGAGGGACAGGATCATGTAGGGAATGGACCAGGTGGGGGGTGGGATGAGTGGGAGGGAATTATAAGCAGCCTTGTACAATATATCTACTATGACAATGTTTTGCATAGCTAGACATGTACAACATATACTGAATTACTTATATCCCAAGAAGGAATGGGTGACAAGGGAGGAAGGAAATGGATCTGAAATTCAAGGTCGTAACATTAAATGTTTCAAATATATATATAAATACTATTATTAATACTCTTGCCTATAATTGGGAGATAAGATGTGCAGGCATTGGGACACAAAGATTCATCTTCCTCTAATGGAAAAGTCGATGGGGGTATGGGAGAAGGTATGGGAGAGAGCAGATTGGAGGAAGCGATATCTTGTGGGACTGCTGTTCTGGGAGGTTGGGTAGGGCAATAATGGGGGGAAAATGATTGTAACTCAAAATCTGGCGGAAATGAATGATGTAAAACAGAAGTTAATAAAGTATTTGTTTAAAAAAAAAAAAAGAAATGCTGAGGATTTGTGTGGGTTAATTTTTTTCTGTACCTTTGCTGCAATTATTCATTATTTCATCTATCTTTTTAGTTGACTCTCTAGGGTCTCATTATATCATCAGGTAAAAGTAATAAATTAATGTTTATTCTCCCTGTTTCTTTTTTTTAATCATTATAACTAGTATTTCTAGTGCTGTTTTGAATAGTAATGGTGATAATGGACATCCTTGCTTTTACCCCTGATCATATTAGAAAGGCATTTAGTTTATCCCCAGTATAGATATTGCTGGCTTTTCATTTTAGATAGATACCATTTATCATACTAATGAAAATCTCTTTATTCCTTTGCTTACCTGGTGGACTTTTTTTAAACAGTCATGGTGTTGTATTCTTGTCAGAAGTCTTTTCTTTATCTAATGACATAATCCTAGGATTTTTGTGGTTTTGTTATTAATATAATCAATTTTGTTTGTAGCTTTTAAAATATTTAACCTTCTCTTCATTCTTAGTATAAATCTAACCTGATCTCACTGTATATTTTTTATGATATGTTCTATAGTTTCCTTGCTATTATTTTATTTGAAATTTTTGCATTGATATTCATTAGGGATGTTGGTCTATAGTTTCCATTGTCTATTTTTACTTTCCCTAGTTTAGGTATCAAGACTATATTTAGATTATTTAAGGAATCTGGTAGGACTTTTTTCTTTTTTTTCCTTAAACATTTTATGTAATATTGAGATTAACTCTTTTTTAAATAAATGTTTTTTTGTTTTTTGTTTTTTGTTTTTTGTTTTTGCTTTCTGGAGGGTAATTGGGATTAAGTAACTTGCCCAAGGCCACACGGCTAGGTTTTTATTTGTGTGTGCGTTAAGTGTCTGAGGCCAGATCTGAACTCAGGTCCTTCTGACTCCAGGGCTGACGCTCTACTCACTGCGCCATCTAGCTGCCCTAAATAAATGTTTGATAGAAAATTTCTTGCAAATTCTTCTGGTAACAGAATTTTTTTTTCTTTAGGAGTTCATCTATAGCTTGTTCAATTTATTTTTCTGAATTTTGGTTAATCCTTTATTTTCTTGGTCTGTTATTCAGGGCATTTTATATTTTTGTAATATTTGTCCATTTCATTTGGATTGTTAGTTTTATTGGCATATAATTTAGCAAAATAGTTTCTGACAATTTCTTTTATTTCTTCATTGGTTGTGAATTTTCCTTTTTTTTTTTTTTTTGCATTTTATAACTCATAATCTGTTTTTTTTTAAATCAAGTTTGGTAATACTTTATCAATCTCCCTACCTCCCCCAAACAGCTCCTAGTTTTATCTGTTTCATTAATTTTGTTTTACTTTCACTTTGTCAGTCTCATCTTTGTGTTTTAACATTTTTATTTTGGCGTTTAATTGGGCATTTTAAATTTCTTTTGTAGTTTCTGTTAGTTGCAAACCCAATTAATCTATTTATTGATGAAAGTATTTAAACATATATATTTTCCCTAAGAAGTGCCTTCTTTCATCTCAAAAATGTTGATATTTTTTCTCATTGTTGCCATCTTTAATGAAATTATCCATTGTTTCTATAACTTGTTCTTCGATTCAACCATTCTTTTTTTTAATCAAATGCTTTATTAACTTCTAGTTTACATAATTCATTTATGCAAGATTTTGAGTTACAAATTTTCTCCCCATTTTCCCCTACCCACCACCCCAAAATAGCAATCCCACTGGATATCCCTTCCTCCAATCTGCCCTCTCCCATATCTTCTCCCATACCCCCTCTGACTTCCCAGTAGAGCATCTCTGTGTCCCAGTGCCTGTATATCTTATTTCCCAATTACATGTAAAATAATATTAATAATAAAAAATATATACATGTATATATTTTTTAAACATTTGATTTTAAAACTTTGAATTCCAGTTTCATTCCCTTCCTCCCTTGTCTTCCACCCTTACTGGGAAGATAAGCAATTCAATATAGGTTGTACATGTATAGCTGTGCAAAACATTTCCATAGTGGATATATTGTAAAAGACTGACTATATTTCTCTTCCTCCTATCCCACCTCCCACTTGTTCTCTATTCTGATCCTGTCCCTTTTCGAAAGTGGGTGCTTCCAACTTCTCTCCCCCATCCAGCCTGCCTTCCCTTCTATCATCCCCCCTCTCATCCCGTTCCCCCCTACTCTCCAGCAGGGTGAGATACCCTATTTAGTGTGTATGTCATTCTTTCCCAAAGCCAAATTCATTGATTATAAGGTTGACCTATTTCCTTTTGCCTTCCTATTCTTCCCCTCCATTGTGACCATTTTCTCTTGCCTCTTCTGTATGAGATAGTTTACCCCATTCTGTCTCTCCCCATCTCCTCTCATTATATTCCTTTTCACCTCTTAATTTCGCCTTTTAAGAATGATCCCTTCCTGTTAAATTGGTCCTGTTCCCTCTATCTATGTATACCTGTAAACATATATACACACATTCACATATGTATTCATATGCCCATATACCCTCCTATATAGACATATATGTATGTATAGACACACATACTCACACACAGAGACACATATACACATATTTCTATTCCCTTCAACTATTCTTATACTGAGAAAAGTTTCATCAGTTATAATTATCATTTTTCCATGTAGGGATGTAAATCATTCAACTCTGATAAGTTCCTTATGATTTCTTTTCCCTGTTTACCTTCTCACGCTTCTCTTGCTTCTTGTATCTGGATGTCAAATTTTCTGTTCAACTCTGGTTTTTTCATCAAGAATACTTGAAAGTTCTCTATTCCACTGAATGACCACATTTTCCCCTAAAACATCATACTTAGTTTTGCTGGGTAGGTGATTCTTGGTTTTAATCCGAGCTCCTTTGACCTCCAGAATATCATATTCCAAACCCTTAGATCCCTCAGTATGGAAGCTGCCAGATCCTGTGTTATCCTGATTGTGTTTCCACAATATTCAAATTGTTTCTTCTTGGCTGCTTGTGATATTTTCTCCTTGATATGGGAATTCTGGAACCTGGCTATGCTATTCCTAGGAGTTTTCTTTTTGGGATCTTTTTCAGGAGGTGATTGGTGGATTCTTTCAACCTCTATTTTGCCCTCTGGTTCTAAAACATCAGGGCAGTTTTCCTTGAGAATTTCTTGAAGGATGATTTCTAGCCTCAGCCGCTTCTCACCCTGGTGGTAAATGCCAACTGTGCTCCCAAACTACTGGATCCCAAAGTCCACACTTCACTGACCTCTCAATTTGTCCTTAGTATCCTTCTGGAAACTATCACAGCTGCTGATGATCTGAAGTCCCTACACCCAGTGTCTGGTCAGGTCTGCCCTGAGGATAAAACCTATGGCTTGCACGGGGCCAGTGTAGGCTCCCAGAGTGCTGTGCTGGCTGCCTCCTGCCAGCCTGCCGGGCTGTCATCACCAGGAGGTTAGCTTCTCTGTGTCATTTCGTGGGTTCTGTAGCTCCAAAGTTTCTTCAGAGTCACCTTTTCCATGAATGGGAGGAGGTGGAAGCTGGAGCCCTGAGGAAGTCCTGTTTTTACTCTGCCATCTTGACTCTTCCCCCCTCAACTATTCTTTAGAATTAAGTTGTTTAGACTCTAAGGTTTTTTTTGTTCACCAGCCCTTATTGAATACAGTTTTATTATATTATTGTCTAGTGTGTTGCTTTTCTGCATTTATTTGTGAGATTTATATGCCCTTTTGCATGGTCAGTTTTTGTAGAGGTTCCATGAACAGCTGAGAAATAAACACACTCATTTCTGTTACAATTTACTAATCTCCAGAGATTTGTCATATTGTACTTTTCTAAAATTTTATTTAGGTACTTTCTTTTTTTAAAATTAGTTTTATTTAGGTCTGAAAAGGGGTAAATTGAAGTCTCTAATAGTGTAATTTTGTTGTTTATTTCCTTCTGTAACTTATTGAACTTTTCCTTTAAGTCTTTAAATGCTGTGCAATTTGGTTCAGTTCATATGTGTTTATTATTGTTATTTTTTTAGCCAATGTAGTTTCCTTCTTTATTTTTTTAATCTAAGCCATTTTTTGCTGTTGTCTGACACAACAATGACTACCACCTTTTGATATGACAATACTACTGCATTTTTTTTCTAATTTCATCTGAAACATAAGATTTTACTTTAGGTTCCTATTTTGACTCTTGTGTGAATCTTTCTATTTTAAATGTGTTTCTTATAAACTTCTCGTTCTCTTTTTTCCTGTCACCTCTTTATAAAGAAGGATAGGGTAATATACTCAACACCAGTGCTTCAGATTTGGTTTGATCCACTTCTGTCTTTACTACTTGAGTAAATGCAATTAATGAATAAAAATATTAATGAATTGCTTATTATGCACCAAGCACGGTGCGAAATGTACTGAAACCCTGTCCCTGTTATAAACAGCAAATGGCTAGATAGTTACTGCTCTCAAGGAGCTCACATTCTGATTGGTAGAGATAAAACACAAAGGAAGTTCAGTTCCAGGGGGATGGAAAGACCTCGGAGTCCTTAGAAAGTAGCAATGGGCAGTAAGAGTATAAATAATATCAGGGCAGATGGTAAGGTCCAGAGGACCAGAAGGCTGAGGCCTAGGGATCATCTATTTTACAACAAGAACTGTAGTTGGCAACCACCTGCTCATCCCAGTGATATAAGGGGCCATAGAGCTCACATCACAAGGACTGAAGAAACAAGCTAGAAAAACTTGAGAAGGGCATATAGGCTCGAGGGTCAAGGACTCTGAGTTCCTTTGAGAAGTTGAAGGTATTTGGTGATGGGAGGAGATCAGTGTCCATCTAGGGGAAGAAGAGGCCATTGGTGGGAGGGCTGAGATGAAGGTTTCCCTAGGGTGCCTATTCCAGCAGACCTTCTGTACAACAGATGGGCTGGGCCAGAGGAGAGGGTAGGAGGGCTCCTGGTGCTGTGTGCTCCTGGCTGAGCCCTTCAACCTATAGTGTCTAGGTGACAGACAGTCTGGGAAGTAGAAGAAGCAAGTATTTTTAGCTGAGGACCATGATAAAAGTTCCATCTCATTAAAAATTTCAGCCTTTTAACTGCATATTCAAACCAAATATTTTTAGAGGTGAAGTAGAGGTAAGTTCCTTGAGGTCACTTACATCATTATATTATCTTGTAGCACTTAGGAGCAGGTTCTTGAATAGAAACTCAACAAATATGTGCTGAGTAATTGAATGTGAATGTTTGCATCCTTCCATGAAGAGCCTTAGCACTCATTTCCCTCCTTCTATTGTTTGTTTTGGTTCTTTGAGGTCACTTTTTAAAGAAGCCTAATGGCCTATGATTAAATAGCATTATGTGTTACAGAAATGTTTCCTTAAGTATGAGTATGCCAGTTTTTCTTTACTCTTCAGAGGTCTCAAACTGAATCAAGCTGGTCATTTGATTTTTTAGGTCTGTCATTCAACTGAGAAGGGACATAGAGGATCTCTTTGGTTACTATTCTTACTTTAGGGTCCATAGGAAATTTCTGTCCTTTTTAAAATGCATTATATCCTTGTTTTATGTAATACTTTAATGGAAATGCCAGTATAACTAAATGAAAGTGACTGAAAGGACATTTGAATGTTTACAATCTTCTTATGAAATTCTGTTGAATTATATTGTATATTCTAATTCATTAATTGAAGAGGAAAGGAAAGAATACTGGCATATCATGTCTTCCATTATCATACAAATAGAATTGTTGCCAATTTTAGCCTGGACAGAATATCCATTTTATGCAAATATACTGCTCTCTATGAAATTTTACTGTATTAAAGATATTATCATAGTATAAAAGTGACAAGCATTGAGAGTTTGCATGTGGTATGTGTTTGTATGTGGAGAATATTGTGTTTCAACAGTGAGCTTAGCCTTATGATGTGCTTAAGTTATTTCTTTGAAGCTTGAGTGATTATTTCCTGGGTTTTTGTGTTGCCTTGGGTAGCAAACTTTCTAGAAATCAGGTAACCAGGGGCAGCTAAGAATGAGATTCAGCATGAAAAGGAATAAGAACTTTGAAGACTTGAAACACTTGATAAAAGGGAGTTATCTGAGTCTCTCTAACATTAAAGTAAATGCTTTAGAGTTCCAGAGAAGGCACAACCTCCACAGCAATGGAGCTTAACACCTAAACTGCTAAGTTGAGCAAATATATGTGATATTTCTGTTCCCTAGGGGGCAATGCTATTTTGAAAATAATGTTGCATTGGAAATAACAGCATAAGGTACATTTTTTTTTTTGCGAAGAAAAATAGGTCATTCTGTCATCAAAGAAAAAAGATATATAGTTGTGCTAATTGGTATAACTCTGTGATGGAGGATTAAGGTGGTTTGGGGAGAGAAAAGGTGTGAAGAATATACTTTCGTAAATTCTGTAAGTTTATCACTTTGTCTATTATTCTTTTGACAACTCTCTTTCTCCTGTCCCATCCCCATTCCCTTTTATATTTCCCCAATCCCTTGACAATCTTCTTATATATTTGCAGTTTAATTCTGGCCTCAGGGCCAAATCTCAGGTTCATACTGGTAACATGGAAGTGCTTTTAAGCATAGGCTGCAGGGTTTATTTCTGTGACTAGTCTTTCTATAATCAAAGCAAAGTATAGAAAGCTCTAATAAGAGAAAAGACACCACAGTGTTTAGAAGAAATATTTCCTTAGCATATTATTTCTTATATGCCTAGGCAAAGTAGACCTCCTACTGCTCAATTCTTTCCAATTCATTCCCTACAGAATTCCTGATTGGTGGTCTACTCTGCAAAGTGCAGAGAGAAATAGATCCAATTTCTCTCTTTGGGGGTAGGGGTGGGGTAGTTTTGCCTAATAAGGGAGCCATTAGTACATTCTTTGATTGTTTTAGATTTTGTTTAGTTTCTTGGGGGAAAGAACTTGATTTTGTGGAAGTGTATGGCATTTTATCTCTTTTTCATGCCTCATTTTCTTTTAAAGTTTTAGCCTCATTGTTTAAAGTAATGGTTGAGCTTGAAAATAGATGTTCAGAATTTGAGTGTCATGGAACACAAGAAATATGAAACACAGTATAAACAAAAATGTCAGAGTCCTTAAAGGTACAAAGATGACAGTTTATTCATATTAAAAATACCAAGATATAATATTAAATCAACTACATACATTGTACATTTTGACCAAGCCCATTTGGATGAGTGGACAATAAGTGAGATGTGTTGGCATTCATTTTGCAGTTTACTATTGAATCAAAATAATTCTCGTTAATCTATTGTTCTACTCCACTAGTGTTGTAGGAAGAGTGAAACCAGTTTGAATTTTATTGGTTGGAAGGTGAGAGATAATCTTAAAGCTGTGCAATGAGGGATCAACACTCCTACTATAGCATGGTAAAGGGGAAGAGGAAGCTGGTCCACAGACAGATTGGACATAGGAAGAATTTGTCTTCTGAAAATATGATGTGCTATATAGAAACTGATTATAGTGTTAATGTGGTTTTCAGGTTTTTTTCAGAAGTGTTAAATACCTATGGATAGATATATACTGTGCTATTAATTTATATGTGCGTGTAAAAGAACAATCTATTGGCCAGAATCCCTTTGCTATGTTAAGCTTTATTATTACTTATTATTACAAAAATGTTAAATGCTTTCAGAACAGAACTCTGAGGTTCCATCTCACACCTATCAGATTGGCACAAAAATGACAAAAAATAAAGATAATTCAGTAAAATAGGTACACTTGGGTACTATTGGTGGTGCTGTGAATTGCTCTAGCTATTCTGGAAAGCAATTTGGAATCATGATCACAAAGTTACTAAATTATGCATATCCAACTTTATAACTACTAGACTTATACCCTAAAGAGATCAAAGGAAGAGCATAAGGATCCATATTTACAAAAATATTTATAGCAGTACATAGTGAGAATAAGTGTCTTTATAACATGAGCCATTCTATTTTGTTTTAAGCTTCTATTTTGTGATGAAGTAATATATTATAATATAATAATGTAATATAAGTTGTTTTTCTATAATAAAGTCTTGAGTGGTATAGTTTGGCAACGACATATATGTCGCCCCCCCCTCCCCAAATTTGATGAACAATTGCTGGCAATGAGTGCATCCCATATTTGGTAAATAGCTACTAATAATGTATGTGTCCCAAATGATAAACACTTGCTGAAGACATTAACTTTGATTGTTCCCTTTCATGATAAATTTAGTTTAATCAATTATAAATCAAACTTAGATGTTATTTGTAAATGCTCTTAGCCAGAACCATAAAAACCTACTTGACGCCCCAGTGCTTTTGGGACATGACCAGGATAAGTTCTGCACTCAGAAAATTTGAATATCTGCTTTCACTCAAAAAGCTTGGCTGATTGACAAAGACTTATCAGAATGCTACTATGGAGAGAGATTCATAACCTCAGGTTGGGCAAAGAGGGAATCTTGTCATGAACACCAATAGGAGACCTGCTTTCCAGGACCTTAGGTTGGTGATTTGTTCCTAGAGGATTTGTTATTTGTATTGTTGAATAATCCATAAAGATTGATTGCATGCACTGATAAAAATAGGTATTAATGTACTATAAGCCCTAATAAACATGTCATAATAAAATGAACTCTCCCTTTTTCTGGATGTATTATATTGTTGATTCATTAATGTTGAACTCAGAGCCAACAACCACTATAACTTATGGTTAAACAAAGCTTATCTAACCCACATATTTTCTTTTTTTTGCTTTTTGGAGGCGAGTAGGTAGCACAATTGGGGTTAAGTGATTTGCCTAAGGTCACATGGCTAGTTTTGTGTTAAGTGTGTGAGGCTGGATTTGAACTCAGTTTCTCCTGACTCCAGGGCTGCTGCTGGAACCACTGCACCACCTAGTCACCCCTACCACATTTTCTTTGTAAGACACATCACAACCTTTTTACACTCAGAAACTAGATAACCCTTTAGCACTGTTTGGGGGCCATTTTATATAGAAAAAGCACAAAAACCTGGCACGAAATAGACCACAAGAAGGACAGTTGTTTATAGCATAGGAACAAAACAGGAAGGTATCGTTTTATTCAGCTCAGTTGGGAACTTGTATGTCAGGCAACTCAGAATTTTCACTCCTCTGTGTGTGTCCACACATGACCTTGAAAGAACCATGAGAATTGATTTTAGAGTTACAAATAAATTCTAGGGAATAGACAAATTCACAAATATGGAATTCTCCAGTAACGAGGGTCAATTATACGTGTGTGTTTGTATTTTACATCAAATCACCTTTGGTATTCACATCTCTTCAGTACCCTTTGCTCCTCCGGAAGGTAGATCTATGAGCTCCAAAAATGAACTTCTTCCATTTAAGAAGGGGATCCAAGCAGTCAGCCAGCTCTTCATTTCCCACCTAGCACTCCTTTGAACCTCTCCATCATTGTCTCTAAGCTGGGAACCTTCTCTCCCCACCCCTAAGCTTTTCAGGTTACTTTTCTGTGTTGTTTTCTCTCATTAGATTATAAGGTCCTTAAGGGCAGGGACTGTCTTTTTCATGTTTGTTTCTCAAGTTCTTAGCACAGCATATAGTAGGTGTTTAATAATTGTTTATTGATTGATTGACTGATGTCATGATTCAAAGTCAATATGAGAGAATGTCTTGGGATTTGAACAGAAGACATTTTTTCTCTGGTCTTTGAGAAATCTGTCTATGGAGGCTTGAATTGCTTTGAGACTCCTTTGAAAAACTGAAGATACCCGTTTGATTGCCCTTTTTTCTCATTTCCCTGTGGCAAGCATAGGTAGAGAAAGATAGTGTTATGTTTATTTTGTTTTTTACTTTCTTGAGCTGTTATATCATTAGGACTGGAAACTTCACCTTCCACCCTAATATTCTATCAGCATTTTATTTTATTTTTTAAATAATATTTTCCCCCAATTATATGTAAAGACAATTTTTAACATTCATTTTTTCTAGATTTTGAGTTCCAAATTCTTCTCTCTCCCCTCCCTTCTTTCTTTTATTCCCCCTCCCTTCTTCCTAGAATGGTAAGCAGTTTGATATAGATTATATATGTGTGATTATTTAGATCATATTTCCATATTAGTCACAGTTGTGAAAGAAGAACAGATCAAAAGGAAAAAAAGAGGAAAAAAATAAAGTAGAAAAGTATGCTTTGATCTGCATTCAGAGTCCATCAGTTCTTTATCTGGATGTGGATAACATTTTCCATCATGAGTCCTTTGTAACTGTCATGGATCATGAGAAGAGCCGAGGAGCTAAGTCGTTCATAATTGGTTATCACAGTGTTGCTGATATTGTGTACATTGTTTTCCTGGTTCTGCTCATTTTACTTTGTATCGGTTCATGCTAGTATACCTGCATTTTAAAATGCAAGAACCAACAATAACCCTTATTAGCATTAAATTTTTCATTCTTTGAACCTTTTGTTGTATCAAAAACCATAAAAACTTTGGCCAAATTTAGAATACTCAGGATTAATGAGGAGTATGTCCAATATGTCCAATGATTTTGGGCATATGTAATCAAAGTTTTTCTATTTCAATTTTGAGTACCGAACTTTGGGGTAGAGGAAAGAGAAGTGAAGAAGAGGTTTACCATCAACCTCCCTTCAGATAGAGAGTTGGACATTCTCATTAAGACCATAAAATGAAAGCCAATTGCAAGCAAAGATTTCATTCAACCCATTGAAAGCTCCCTGGTGTCATCCTCCAGTTTTTCCTCCTACCTCTCTGTTTTCTCTTTCTGCTGTTAGCCAGCTCACAGTCTAATAAGGGAAGCAACATGCAAACAACTTCAAGGAGCCCTTCCCAATCCCCCTTAATGCTAGAGCCTTTTTACTGGTAATTATTTCCAATTTATTACATACACATATAGTCTATATGTATACTCTCTCTCCCCCTGCTCTTTATACACACACACACACACACACACACACACACACACATCAGTGATAAATTGGAGATAATCAATATTGGGAAAACATTAGCATCTGTGTCTATGTATACAAGATATGTAGAGGTAGCTAGGTGGCACAGTGAATAGAATACAGGGCTTGGCGTCAGGAAGACTTGAGTTCAGATCCACCTCAGATACTTATTAGCTGTGGGGTCCTGGACAAGTCACTTAACCCTGTTTGCCTCAGTTTCTTCATCTGTAAAATGAGCTGGAGAAAGAAGTAGAAAACAATTGTGGTATCTTTGCCAATAAAATTCCAAAATGGGGTCATGGAAGATTGAACATGATAATATATGGTGTGTGTATAGATACTTACACATATGCGTGTGTATATGTGCACATGTATGTGTATATATCTTGTATACATACAATGTGTACAATGTGTACCTTGTATATATCTACATATAATATGTATATACACATACCTTATATTTATATGTATATAGACATATAATATATATGCATGATAAATTAGAGATAACATATGAAAGGCATTAGCACTAAGGGGTATTGGAAAAGTTTTCTTGAAGCAGGTAGAATTTTAGGTGGGACAAGGAAGTCAAGAAAGCTGGGAGGCAGAGATGAAGAGAGAGAGAGTTCCAGGCATGAGGGACAGTCAGTGAAAATTTATGGAGTCGGAGTGGCTAGGTGGCACAGTGAGTAAGAGCACCGGCCCCAGAGTCAGGAGGATTTGGGATCAATTCTGGCCTCAGATACTTAACACCCACACCCACACACAAAAACTGGCCATGTAACCTTGGGCAAGTTACTTAACCCCAACTGCTTAAAAAAAAATTCATGGAGTCCATATATGAAGAGTCCTGTGTGAAGAACAGCAAAAGAGACAATTTCACTTCATGGTACAGGATGTGCAGGTGAATAAGGAATAAGATGACTGGAAAGGTAGAGATGGGGAAGATTATAAAGGACTTGCAGTACCAGAGAAGGTCTAAGACTTGTGCTTAAATCACTTTTAGCTGAGAAGAACGGACTGGAGTGGGGAGAGATTTTTGGCAGGAGACCAACCAGTAGACTATTGCAGTGGTCCAGGTGGGAGGTGATGAAGGCCTGCACCAGAGTGATGTCAGTATAAGGGGAAGGAAGAAGGAATATACCAGAGATCTTACAAAGGTGTTACAACAGGTCTTGGTAACCTTGGGAAGAGAGAGTAAAGAGTTGAGGATGACCTGTAGTTAGCAAGTTTGAGTGACTGGGAGGATGGTACCCTTGCAGGAATGTTTGGAACCGGGAAGGGTTTGGGGGAAAGATGATGATTCAATTTTGGACAAGTTGGACATGATTCTTATTCCATTTTATAGGTCACCCCAGGTTGGCATTTACCCATTAATTATTATTCTTTATCCAGGACTGAACTTCACCATATTAGAGAATATGCCATTTTCTATATTTTTCCAGAGTCAGAAACAGTAATTCAGCAACCATATCTTCAAGCTCTTTCAGTATTCTGAGTTATAAAAAATTCACACTAAAACACAGTGTGAGTATGTAGGTGATCTTTTATTTGGCGTTTTGGTTCCCTGTTAACCAAATTTTTTGTTTCCTCAGTTTGGAGAGTCTTTTGGGTAGAGGAAACTGAATTGTAGTAAGAGTTGGAATATCCTTTCATAATTGTCTGTTATCCTGATCCCTTTTCCCCTTCCCTCTGTCCTCTCAAATCAGTCCTATTTTTTTCTCAATCATCTTCTTGCCCCACAATATAATTTTTAAAGCCTGTTTTGTTGCCTTTATCATTGTTCCCAGTGTCCAAAAGTTCTCTCTTTAACTTTGAAATCAATTCCTTCTTGTTTTTGTAAAAATGCGTCAAATTTGAGAACTTTTATTTCAGGCTATGGGTAAAATTTGTACATGTGAAAAATTACATGGAATTTACAGTGTAGGTAAATGAATCAGAAGTTCTTTCTCTATTTTTGGTGTTGAGAAGGACATTTAATTAGAAAACAGTATAATATGGTTCAGATGTATCTAAAAGACTCTTCGATCCAGGTTTGCATCTTTGAAAAAAAAACTTGTTTTATTCTACAAATTAAAAATAAAATAAGTAATTAAAAAAAAGACAGCATTAAAAAACCCCTATTTTCTTAGAATCTGCCTTAATTTTGGCCCCTGTTCCTGTTGACTTCAAAGAGTATTTTATGTTTGCAAAAGTTTTGTAGGATGTGAAGCAAGATAAGAAATAGGCCTCTGGGCTATCCCTTTGGCCCTAAAATAAATTATAAGCAGAGTTCTTAGAAGTTGCATTTATCTCATTATCTTTAATAAACTTCTAGATTCATGTTTATAGTTCACAAGTATTTTATTCTCATACTAAGCATATATACTAGATGGGCATCTCAGCTTCTGTTCATTTTGGCATTCAACATATCTTTGTTACTTATTTTACACCTTTTTTTTCTTATCAAGTTTCTATGTGTTTTGATGGGCAGTATTTTGAAATGGTATTGAATAGAATTATCAGGAAATTCAAAGCTGCTACAAATCCTTGGGTTTTCCAAAGGAAAATTCAGTGTTTCTGTTTGTAGTTCTGTTTCTTGACCTACAAAATGGCATATATTATAAGGTCTTGCATTTAAAGGAGGAACCTCTGAAGAGACTACTTCACATACTTACATGTGTTTGATATTTCTGAGATAAAACTAGAGGTGTTTTCCCAGGGAATAGGTTTCCAGGGTTCCAGATACCCCTAATAATGGCTGTTGGCAATTTCAAAGAATCTTAGAGCCAGAAAAGACCTTAGAGAAGACCTAGTTTCACTTTTGGTGCTTAGTAGGTACTTAACAAATACTTGTTGAATTTGGCTAAATCACTTACAGTTAAGGAAGCCTAGAAAAGCTAAACTAGTGATTGTTATAGCTAGTGAGCCTTTGAATCTAAAATCCTGAATTTTAATCCTTTTGTTCTTTCCACCAAGACATCCCTCATTCATCCATAGGCTTCTAATCCAAAAACTTTCCTATTTACATTCACCTCTGAGCACTTTGAAGGAATCGGCTTGTTCCCCTCCTCACACCCCCTCCCTCCCAAAATAAATATACCTGTAGGAGAAAGTCAATATTTCATGTCCCCTAAGGGCTCAGGAGCTTTACTGGGCCTCAAGTATCTAAAGAACAACTTAACCTGTTTATTCATCATCAACTGTGTGTTTATTCATCACAAACTGTATTTGTGAACTACTGAGGAAGAAATTAGTTCCAAAAATCAGTCTACGCTGCAATTTGCTGTACTTTTCCTGGCCAAATATTTCTTTCATTAAATGAAAAGTAAATTCAGTAATGGTCACCTCTTCAGTCTGTGCCCAGGAATAATAATCATGGGTGTGTTGATCCTATTTAGTGCATCTTAAATCTGGGGATAGGGCCTGGAGTATTGGCAGATTGCCAGTAACGACTAGTTTCTCTTTTCTGTTAGTTTTATCAGTTGGTAGACTACAACAAATACTTGTTCCTCCCTTAAGCATTTTCCTGAATGGCTTTTTGACTGCTGTAGGATTTTGTTGTTTGTTCTTAATGAGGTTTAAGCATGTTATTGTTGTTATAGTAGCTAGTGATTCTGAGTTGCATACTTTTTTTTTGACAAGTAGTTCAGGTTAATCTTAAAATACTGTTCAAAAAAAGGAAGACCACTTTTACAACCATAATTGATTTTTATTCAGCTTTGTATTTAGAATACAGCCATGAATTTATTTTGCTGTTGTTATATAAAGCATTACTTGTATAGCTTTTGCATCTAAAGATGTCTTTAAAATTTTGTGTTAGAATTCCAGTGTAGTTATCAACTGACAGTGACTGACTTAAAGTTGAGAAAGATTTATCAGTTTTTTTAATGATTGCCCATAAAAGAGTTTGAGCATTTTTGAAGTTGGTCTTTATCATTTATGATAGTTTATGCTAATAATCATTTACCTTTTTATTTGGAGGATTTTTGTTGTACCTTTACTTTTGAAAGTTTGCAGAGAGTTTTCCTTCTTTCAAACCCTAAATTATCTTTTTTTCATGTAATTTGTAAGAAAATATTGATAAAATTTCAGGAGGATGTTGTCATAAGATCAAAACAGTCATATTTGCATCGTGACTATCTCAAAGGGAGGAAACTTTGATCAATGACACTCATGTCCTGTTTCATAAAGAATGGCATATCGAGTCAATCAACAAGTATTTATTAAACTACTATGTGCCAGGCATTGTGCTAAGCACTGGGGTTACAAAAGAAAGAAAAAGACAGTTCTTGCCCTCCAGGAGCTCACAGTCGGCTGGGGATGGGGGGGAGGGATAGAGAGACAACATGAAAACAACCATGAACAAGCAAGATCTATCTCCTTTCTCTCTCTCTCTTTCTCTCTCTCTCTCTCTCTCTCTCTCTCTCTCTCTCTCTCTCTCTCTCCCTCCCTCCCTCCCTCCCTCCCTCCACCCCCTCCCTCCCTCCACCATAAATTGGATAAAATCAACAGAGGGAAAGCACTAACTTTAAGGGGAGTAGGGAAGTCTTCTCGAAGGTGGACATCAGTTGAGACTCGAAGGAAGCAGGAGGCAGAGATGAGGAGTGTTCCAGGCCTGAGGGACAGCCAGTGAACATTTATGGCATCCAAGTATGGGGTTTCGTGTGTGAAGAACATCAAGGAGGCCAGTGTCACCGGATTACAGAATATTAATTAAGGAATAAGATGTAAGACAACTAGAAAGGTAGGCGGGAGTGGATTTTATATTTGATCTTGGAGGTAATAGAGAATCACTGGAGTTTTGGGGGGTCAGACCTTTGCTCTAGGAGGCTCAATTTGACAGCTGAGCAGACAGTAGACTGTAGTGGGAAGAAACCTGTGTCGGAGAACAAGCAGGCATTTATTGAAGTAGTCCAACTATGTGGTGATCACAGTCTGTACCAGTAAGTGTCAGAGGAGAGAAGGAGGTATATATGAGAGATAATTAGTAGAATCTATAGGACTTGGCAACTTATTAGTTATGGGAGGAGAGAGTGAAGAGTCAAAGATGACACCTACTGTTGGGAGCCTGGGTGACTGAGGCCAGGGTGGTGTGGGGGTGCTGCCCATGACATTTGGGAAGTTGGGAAGAGCATAGAGCTTAGGGGCAAAGAATAAGTTCCTATTCATGCTTGTACTGTCTGAAATAGTATATTCTCAGCTTCTGCCAGATGTGCCCTAACATCGAGAATAGTTTCAATCATTTCTAATTGATATGTAGCTTCTGTTGAAACAGGAGGCACAATGCCACCAAAGACTAATCATGAATATTCCTAATTGTACCCAGGCTTTCAAGCAAAGTGTCAGCTTGACCACATGGGTCCAAGACAACCTTAGGAACAACACAGCCACTGACAAGAATGGTGCCCCCCCAAGAGTAAGCACTGTGACACTTTCACTGAGATGTAGACACTTGAGAGACCCATGATCCCAGTAGCCCCAGGCTGCTGCATCACCAAGACCAGAATCCTTTCTGCTTCCTCCCTCTGGTTTAGCACTTAATTACCCTAATGATCCAGGGCTGGACCTGGGCCCCTGGTGGGAAAAGCCCCAGGGCTTTCACCTTTCACTTCTTTCTAAACTTTTTTGATCTTGTGAGATGTCTTTCTCCCTGAAGGACATGAGCTAGATCTTAATACATCACTTCCTATATTTACCTGCCCTCCAAAAGGCTTGATTCCCTGTTTTCAGAAATCTGCTGAATTTAATCCCTAATTACATTTTTTTCCTTCTTGCTGATACCATAATAACATTTCCTGGTCTTTCCCTTCTATCTACTTCCTCTCCCAACCCCTACTAGAGACTAAAAGAGTCTATTTTCTAGGGTTTATTTACAAGGGAAAAGAATATATAAATTCAGAAAGAATATATAAGGGTAAAGTCATTAGAAGTTCATATAAAAGAAATCTTAACTAAATGCTAAAGACTAGTTAGTATTTAATCTGCCTCATTTGTTCTCTCTAGTTATGTTTCCCAAGGTCTAGATTGGCCCAATATGTTCCTCCTTCTTAGACTAATAGGTCCAGATAAGCATTGCATCTTTTCCCCATCTGATTTCATGATTTACCCAATAACACACTGGGCCAAGCTACAGGTTCTGTATTTCCCAGCTGCTTCTCATCCAATTATAAAGCCTTCTGAGTACATGATGGATTGTGGATTTTACATTCACAATCTATTGTAATGACCGTGCTAATTTGTCCTCCCCTTATTCTAGGGGCAAACCATGAGACAAAATAAATACCACACTTCTATCATTTCAAAAATAATCATTCATCTCAACACATGGGTTACTCCTAAAGTTTATAATAGACAACTCTTTTATTTATAATCTTCATGTGAGGAATGGTGAGAGCTAGCTTGAAATATACCTTCACATTGTTTTCTTGCTTTAAAATATCCTGGCTAAACACAGCTTTGATATAGGCAGAAACTTTGTGTGTTGTCTTAGAGTTCTCTCACACTCATAAGATCATAGATTCAGAAGGTACAGTACATTAGACATGATCTAGTATTTAGTTCAACACCCTCCTTTTAGGGATAGAACATTTGAGGCCCAAAAAGGTTAAGTGACTTCCCCAAGGTTGCACAAGGACTCAGAGGCAGAACTGGGATTCAAACCCAGGCCCTCTGATTCCACATCCTATTTTTTTTCTACTTTTCCACCCTGCTACTTCATCACTGTATTTCAACTCCATTACATTTTTTTTATTTGTTTATTTTTAGTTTACAAGATTCAATTCCCCATTACATTTTTTGATCTGTTAATGTTGGTCATAGTTAGGGGCAGGCCAGTTATTGTGAATCGGATGACTTGTTTTTGTTATCTTTACTATAATTCTGCTTCTTGACTTAATCAACATTTAATTTCAATTTGAAAGGGATTGTGATGAAAATGGAGTGTCTTGGGGGAGACACCAAACCCTGCTAGTTTTTTATGCCCTTGTGGCATAAAAAGTACCTTGTGGGTACTTAGTTTGTATATAAAAGAAATGAATTGGGGTGGGGAAGTGAAATTTCTTCCCCAAAGAACATATTTTTCTACTTTCTCGTCTCTGGTGGTACTTCTCTCCTGTTGTGTGTCTTCTAGAATTAAATATACTTAAGAGTCCTTTCAAGTACACGAATCTTTACTTCAGTATAGTTTGAAGGGATCTTGGATATACTTTTTATTACATTGTGGTAAGTAACAGGATGTGAACACTATTTCTGCATTTGTTTGCAAGGTATTTGTGCACCAGTATATGGTCAGTTGTTGTAAAGGTGCCATACACAACTGAAGAATATGTATTTAAAAGAAATGTGAGAAATATGTTTCCATTCAGTAATTAGAGATCTGGCACCTATCTAATATCCCTAAAGTTCAATTCAAGTCTAACTTAATTCTTTTTTATGGTTGTTGTTATTGTTAGATTTATCTGGTCTCCAGTATAGTTTCCTAATCCTCCTCATTCCTTCTTCTCCTAAGATCACCAAAATAGAACAAAAGGGTGTATCGTGGTTCCCCACGATTAGTTTCATACTCTTATTTCTTACTGTAATTCATTTAACTTTTAAGTATTTAGATGCTGTGCTGTTCGGTGCATGTGTTTGTGCGTATGGTGTATAATGTTAATATTGATTTATCAGTGGTACTTTAAGTATAATGTAGTTTCCTTTCTTGTCTCTTTATGTCTATTTTTATTGTAGTCTTGTCTGAAATCATGATTGCTATCCATTATTTCTTGAGTTACTTAAAGCATAATCAATTCTATTCCAGCCCTTCACTTTATCCTAGTGTGAATCTTTGTGTTTCATGTCTGTTTCTTGTAAACAACTGATTGTTAGATTCTGTTTTCTAATCCATTCTTTGATCCTCTTCCATTTTGTGGGTGTTCATTCAAATTCACTGTTAAGATTGTTAATTGTGTATATTTCCTCTATCCTGTCCTCTTGTAGTTTTTCCTCTTTTTGACCTTGTACTCTCCTTACTTTGAACAGTTAGGTGACAGGAGACTTTTGCCTGACACTTACGATGAGTAAATGACATGATCTGTCTCTGTTCCCTTACCCTTTTCTCTCTTTTCTCTACCTCAGCCTTTGATCGTAGGTTTTTATTCTTTCTTTCTTTCTTTACTTTTAATGCCTCCTTCATATTCTTCCTTACTGTGTTGGAGTTTGTTTTGCTTATGACTACTTCCTCACCTATCCTGACCTCCCTCTTAAATTTCACCTCCCTTCTCCCTTTCCCATCCTGTTTCCCTGTTCAGTTTACTGTATTTCTGTGTGCTCCAAGTATTTGTATGTGTTCTAGCTTGTTTGGTCTGCCTCAAATGAAGTGATGTTTATAGGATACCAGTTTCCCTCCCCTCCGCCCGTTCCTCCATATTTGTATATTCTTTATCTCACGACCCCCTTTTATTTGAGATGTGTCCTCCTTTCCTCCCTAGTATAGTCTCCTAACCCTCCCCATTCCTTCTAAGACCATCAAAATAGGACAAAACTACCCCTAGGGCCTCTGTGTTATTTGACTTTATGATTTCTGCAGACTTTAAAACTCTGGGAGGACAGTTGTTACTTCTCCCCCATTAGCAGAAAAACTAAATTAATTGCTTAGTTTTTTTCTAGTTGATTAAATTATCTTCTTTTCTGTGTTTTTCTTGACTCCTGCATTTCCATTTCAAAGTATCTGCTCAGTTCTGGCCTTTTTATTGAGAATGATTGAAAATACTCTACTTCACTGAAGATACATTTTTCCCCCTCATGTAGCATTACACTCAGTTTTGTAGGATAGGTTGTTCTTATTTGTAAGTCTTTTTTTTTTGTTGTTGGCCTTTGGAATATCATATTCTAAGCTTGCCTTAGTGGCATCTGATATGCCTGCTTGATTGTGGCTTCATGGTACTTGACTGGTTCCTTTTTGACTACTTGTACAATTTTTTCTCTAACTTAGAACCTCTGGATTTTGTCTTCAGTGTTCCTAGAAGTTTTCTTTTCAGGGTTTCTTTTGATAAGTGGTTGATGGATTTTTTCCTATTTTTACTTTGCTCCCTGGTTCTGAGAGATCTAGGCAGTTTTTGTTAATTTTATTTGTTTTTGCTCAAAATTTTCAGGTAATCCAGTGGATTCTTAGATTATTTCTGCATGACCTTTTTTCTAGGTCAGTTATTCTTGAGAACATATCACTTGCATTTTCTTCTATTCTTTCAATCTTTATTTTGCTGTAATATTTCTTATTATTTCATAGAGTTGCTATTTTCTGTTTGGCTCATTCTACTTTTCAGGGAGTTCGGTTTTTGGTTAAAGTTTACTTTGGTCTATTACAAAAAATATTAATACTCCTTGTAATTTTTTTTCCTCCTTGGCCATCCTATTCTTCAATCCTTTGCTTCAATTATTCTAAGAACTCTTATATTCCTTTTGGCCAGGACATTTTATTTTCTTATAAGGCTCTTGGTTTTTACCTTAGGCTTTATTGTGTTCAGTTGGGTTTTTTTTTTTTTTGGTTGATTTTTTTTGTTTTGTTTTGTTTTTGTTTTCTATTTACCAATGTGTCTATCCTCAGTTATAGGATTGGAGGCTTGTGCTTGGATCAAACACTGATTTTCTCTACCTGGATGATGTGTATATGTACCCTGCTCAATCTTGAATTTGGTGACTAAGGCTAGACCTTTTGCAGGAATTGGTTAACCTTGCCTTCTGCTGTGGTTTAAGCCTAGTCTGATGGCTTGGGCTGTAGCAGATTGAATTCCTTTTCCTGCCTTGAATGTGGATGTGGATGAAGTATTAACCTTTGCCATGCTGGATACTGCTTTGGCCCCTTTTCCTTTGTTGGTCTGGACTGTTTGTACTGCACCTTTCACCTATTCTGGTCCTCTGGGCATCCACAGGACTTTGGCAGTCTTATTTTGTTTTTTCTCTTTGGTAGTCCCAGACTGGATAGGCCTGATTCTCCTTGGTTTTCTTTATCATTGTTCTTTCTGGTAAATGCTTAGAGCTTTACTGGGGTGATTGTGGTGTAACTGGGCTCTTTGAGAAATTAACATATGGTCATCTTCCCACAATCCCCTATGAAGGACTTGGGTGAAAACTATATATATTTCAGATAATTTGTATTTATGATCTTAAGTTACATGATTATCTTGGTTCTCCATCTAGTAGAGTTCCACTGTGTTCGTGGTCCTTTCTGTAGAGTTCCACTCTAGGTGAACTTCTCAGGAATAATGTACAACCATGGTTCATTTACTCACTTGTTATTGACTTCTTCTCATATTCCTCTTTTCCTAGGGTCCTCAGAGAATCAGAGTCTATTTCTCTTTGGGTCTCTGGTTTTAGCTTTTTGCCTACCCCTTCCTCCCCGCTTTTTTTCCTCCCTCCCCCTTTTCTTGTTGTTATTCATTCATTCAGCCATTCAGTCATATTTGTCTCATCCTATGGACCAACCAACTCTCCATGGAGTTTTCTTGGCAGAGATCCTGGAATGGTTTGCCATTTCCTTCTCCAGTTTTATGCAGGCAGCAGTTAAGTGACTTTCCCAGGGTCATACAGCTAGTAAGTGTCTGAGTTCAGATTTGAACTCTGGACTCTGGTCTTTCTGACTCCAGGCCCAGTGTTCTATCCATTGTGCTACCAAACATTATATAAGAAGCTGTCTCCATGCAACCACATAAACCCAGAAGTCATCCTCCAGTATAATTTTGGGTCTTTCCCTCAGACAAATTCCCTGATTATTCTTGTCCTTTGGTTCTGGGCAGTGTCCATGTTAACTTTGTGTCTTTGAGATGGACCTACCACTTTATTTTTATTTTTATTTTTTGGAGGGCAATTGGGGTAAAGTAACTTGCCCAAGGTCACACGGCTAGGTTTTTGTTTGTGTGCGTTAAGTGTCTGAGGCTGGATCCGAACTCAGGTCCTTCTGACTCCAGGGCCGACGCTCTACTCACTGCGCCACCTAGCTGCCCCTAGGACCTACCACTTTAATGAGCATATCTTGCCTTCCCTCTTATAGTCAATCCTCCTCTTTTTCTTGTTCTTGATTTTTGATGCTTTTCTAGAAGGCTAATTTCATTGTTTTAACCTGCTCTATTCTCTTCATAACCTTATCCTGTTTTTTTTTTTTAATTATATTTTTTGTTTTCAAAGAAATTCTCAGGCACTCCTGGATTTTTTGTTATTTGTTTTCTATAACACTGACTGTTATTTGCCATCATGGATGGTATTTCCAGTCATATCACAGAATCTTCATTAAGTTTACACATTCTTTTTTTTTTCTTTTTGGAGGGGAGAAGGCAGGGCAGTTGGTGTTAAGTGACTTGCCCAAGGTCACACATAAAGTGTTAAGTGTCTGAGGCCAGATTTGAACTCAGGTACTCCTGACTCCAGGGCTGGTGCTCTATTTACTGTGCCACCTACCTGCCCCTGGTTTACATATTTTATCATATAGAATAGTAGCATACTCTAACACCCACACATTTTATCATATCTGCTTCACTTCTTCACATCCACAATAGTTTGGAGGTGTAGGGTACATATAGCCAAGTGTGCTAAAGTCCTCTTCCTCTCATTTCCTAAGGTTCTGTCTAAAGGTTCTCTCTCTCTCTTTTTTTTAACAGTATTTCAGTGTTTATTTCATTATTTTATTGCAAATGCTGAGCACTCACTACTTTTCCGGTTTTCAGCCTAGAAGCAAGGAATTTTTAAAAGTCAGTATCACATACTTTTTTTTGCACAAAAAGGACAAGTGGAAGGAATGAGTATTTCTCACTGAGGGACATTAGTTCTTGTATACCAGTGGGAGCCAGACAGTATGTCTAGTCAGAATCACTTATCAAACTATCAGTACTTTTTCATCGAGGTAATTTCATTCCAACTTAGGTCATGTTCTAAATGTCAACAAGAGATACAAGAGGGAGTAAAATGTCATCAGAAAAATGCACATATGCACACATTTCAGATGGGATTAAAAAGCTTTTAGAGGTAAGGGTATTTGAATTTTTTGCTCAGTGTAGTAATAAATGGGAATGAATTTGCTATGCTAGTAACTTTTTTTGTTTGTCTACTTTGGTCCCCTGTTCTCTTTAATGTGTAAAACACCTGTGAAGTGAAGTCATTAGGGGATCAATATTTCTAAGTTTTTCAACCCAGGAGAGTAGAGACATTGAGTGTTTTTCTAATTCAATTCCCAACAACTTTTTTATTAGGAACTGAAATGTTGTATATGATTACCAACAATTGCTTTGATAACTAATGTTTGTTGTTCACAGTTTTTTTAAAACAAAATGTAGATTTTTTCAAATAAAATATCATTATTTGTTGATAATGTTGCACATATAGACAGAAATATTGATTTTTAAAAAATCATTTAAGCAAATTCAGGTTTCTAAGACAACTTCAAAAGGCTCTTGATGGAAAATACTATCCACATCCAGAAAAAGAACTATGTAGTCTGAATACAGATTGAAGCATTTTCTCTCTCTCTCTTTTGTTTGTTTAGATTTGTTTTGTTTGTTCTTTCTTGTGGTTCATTGAATCATTGGTTCTGATTCTTCTTTACAACATGACTAACATGAATATATGTTTAATATGAATGTATATGTAGAGCCTGTATCAGATTGCATGCCGTCTTGGGGAGGGAGGGAGAGGGAAGCAGAGAAAATTTCAAAAGCTTGTGAAACTGAATCTTGAAAACTAAAAATAAATAATTTTTAAAAAATGTAAACTCACTTAGAAAAAAGAATTACCATGGGGACACTGAGCACTACATTGCCCAGATTACTAGTTTTTAATTGTGCCTTGGGAATATGTTTTTAGTGAAAGTAGATTACTAGAAAAACTCTGCTGCTTTCTTTAAATCCAGGACCCCAATTTAGAGGCAGTGTTGCATAATAGATAGAAAGCTGGCCTAAATTTCTTGCCTCTGATTCTTTAAGTCTAGCTTTGTGACCTTGCACAAGTCACTTAACCTCTTAATACCCCAGAAAGTTTTGTAAGACTAAAGCTACAGAGAAGATGCCCAACTGCATTCGTAGAGGGAGTTTTTTCATCTGTAAGTAATCTATAATGATTAAATCACAGACCTAGTGATTTCTTATTCCCTATTGTCCTTAATGACCTCAAGAAATGTATCATTCAGTACTTCTGAAAAGCTCTTCTTGTGAATAAATCTGAAATTTATCTTGAAAATAGAATTAAAAATGACTGTGAAAGCAGAAATTATGATCCATTTCCTCTAAAAATTTAAAACTAATCGCTATCTTTGGTCTTGGATCACTTTGACTATTTTTGATCAGTTCATATTAAAATATAGGCCCTGGTTGTGAATGGGTATCTATTCTAATTTCTCACTGTTTAGTTGTTGTTGTTGTTATTCTTAAGACAAAATTGTGTTATAATAAACGGTTGTAGAGGTAGCAAAAGAAATAATTACATCTTTTCATATGGAAACTGATTCATTGAGTTTAGATTATAGAACTATAGACACTGCCATTTTAAAATAGTTTTGATTATTATTTACCCTCTGATAAAATAGTAGAAAAAACCCATCTAAACTAGAATTTAGAATAGGAAAGATTTGACTGATTCAAATTCTTGAGCAGTTGACAAGAATTAAGCACCTACTGGTATGCTGTTAGGTGTAAGGATATGAACATAGTAATAAAATGATTGGTAATCATTAAGAGTTTACATTCTAATGGGAGGGACAAGTATGTGTGTGTGTGTGTGTGTGTGTGTGTGTGTGTGTGTGTGTGTGTGTGTATCATATGCAGAATAAAATGAAGAAATTCAAATAAATATGAAATAGTTAAACTCTCACTAAATTCAAATCTAGCTTTAGACACTTACTAGGGGTATGACCTAGTCAAGTCACTTCACCCTGTTTGCCTCAGTTTCCTCATCTGTAAAATAATATGGAGAAGGAAATGGCTAACCATTTCACTATCTCTGCCAAGAGTCAGACACAACTGAAAAATGACTCAACCAAAAAAGTTAAAGAAATGGTAATTTGAGAGGCAGAGCACTAGGAGTATATAGGCTTCATGGAGAGGGTGGCTTTTGAACTATATACTGTAGGAGTAAAAGGAAGGGAAGAAAGGAACAAGCATTTGGGAACAGGCACCTACTATGTGCCAGGCACTTTGCTGTAAGTGCTTTACTAATATATCTCATTTGATCCTCATAACAACTTTGGGAGGTAGTTGCTATTATTATCCCCATTTTATAGAAACTGAGTCAGACAGAAGTTAAGTGACTTGCTTAAGGTCACACAGATAGTAAGTATCTGAGTCTGAATTTGAATTAAGGACTTCATGACTTATCCACTCTGCAACCTACCTGTCTATCCTGTGAGGAGGAGGTAAGAATAAGGTGCATTGAATGTGTCCAGGTCAGCCAGAGCAAAGGCATAGAGGATGTCAGGTGTTAGTGACGGAAGGCCAATTTGTTGGATCACATAGTATAGAAGGTGGAGTAATAGCCAGTGAAATTGGAAAGGGAAATTGAGTGGTGTCAGGTTGTGACAGTTTTAAAAGCTAAACAGGGGAGTTTACATTTGAACATAAAGACAATAAGGAGCCACTGGGATTAATTGAGAAGAGGAGTAATCTACTTATAGACTTTTAGAGAAAATAATTTCTTCAAAATAGGCAGGATGGACTTAAATAGGGAGAGACTTGAGGCAAGGATATAAATTCAGAGACCATTGAAATAGTCTAGAAAAATGGTGTCTGTGTTGAGTAGAAAGAAGGGGTTAGATGTAAGAAGTTGGGGACATAGAATATATGGGGCAAGAGGGAGTAAGGAGGACAGTACCAAGATAATAAACCTGGGAGACTAGAAGAATGGTAGTGCCTTCAACAGAAATAGGAAATTTTAGAAGAGGGATGAATTTTGGGGGAAAGATAACGAATTCTGTTTTGAAATGTCAAATTTGAGTTGTCTTCAGGGCATCCAGTTTGAAATGTCCAGTAAGCAATTGGTGATGTGGGATCGAATCTCAGGAGAGACTGGGAATGAGAGCATATATAGATCAATGAATCATCAACATCGAGAGGATAAACTCATGGCAACTGATGACAACAACACTGAGGGAGGGTGGAGAGAAAAGAGTAGGGGGCTTAAGATGGAGGCATAAGGTACACCTCCCACTGGGGAGTGGGGATCTGTGATCTGAATGATAAACCAGGAAAGGAGACTGAGACAGTTAAGAGAAAAATGAGAGAGTAGTATCACAGAAGGGCAGCTGGGTGATTCAGTGGATAGAGTACCAGTCCTGGAGTCAGGAAGACCCATCTTTATGAGTTCAAATCTGGTCTGACACTATGTGACCCTGGACAAGTCACTTAACCCTGTTTGCCTCAGTTTTCTCATCTGTAAAATGAGCTGGTGAAGGAAATGGCAAACCACTCCAGTATCTTTACCAAGAAAACCCCAAATGGGGAAGAGTCAGATACTACTGAAAATGACTGAGCAACAAGTATTACAAAAACCCAGAGGGGAGAGAGAATCTAGGAGGAGAGGATAGTCAGCAGGGCTAGAAGCAACACATAAGTAGAAAAGAATGAGGACTGAAAAAAGACGATCAGATTTGGTAATTGAGATCTAACTGTTGAGAAAGCAGTTTCACTTGGGAGGTGAGAGGTTAATGTGTAGAGAACTTTTTTTTCCCCCAAGAGTTTGGCTGAGAAAGGGAGGGAGGATTATGGGAAGACAGCTTAAGAGGACAGTAGACTCTAATGAATAATTTTTAAGAATGAGGAGACTTGGGCATCTTTGAAGGCAATCAGGAAGCAACCAATAGAGAGGAAGAGAGTGGGGGTTTGATAGAGGAGGGATGATTGAGTTTGTGGTCTATTGGAAAAGATAGAAGGGAACGGGATTAAGGGCACACGTGGAACTTCCTTGGCGACTTCATTGTCAGAGACTAGGGAAAGGAGGAGAGAGAGAAATGCTGTCGGGTGGTTTTGAGAAGACGAGAAGGGAGGAAAAGAAAGCTCACAGCATAGAATGCCATGGTGCCCGGTACATATTCCCCTTTGTTTTCTCAATAAAGACACCAAGTCCTCAACTGGGAAAGAAGGAGGAAGGGAGGTCTGGGAGTCTTGAGGAGGGAAAAAGGGTTTATAAAAATTTGGGGGGAGTGAGATCAGGAATCGAAGGTAACAAACATTTATTAAGTGCCTTCTGGGTTCTAGGCACTGTATTAAATGCTTTATAAATATTATCTCATTTGAACTTCACCACAACCCTGGAAGGTAGGTTTTATTGTTATCCTCATTCTTTTTAGGAGGGGGGAAGGCAGGACAGTTGGGGTTAAGTGACTTGCCCAAGGTCACACAGCTAGTAAGTGTAACTGCTGCAGAGATTAAGTTCCTTTCCCAGAGTAACACAGCTAGTGTCTGAGGCTGGATTTGAACTCAGATCTTCTTGACTCCAGGTCCAGTGTTCTATCCATTCTACCACTTACTTGCCTCTGGGAAGAATAAAAAAATTGCCTTGTTATAGTGAGGACCCAATTGAGGCTGGATAACATGAACGTGTGATATACCTAGGTGACATGATTATGTGATTACAGCTGAGCTCAATGCATGTGAAGAGTGGCAAAGGAAGCAGATGGTGGAAGTGATGCAAAGCTGAGGTTTGTCAGGAGATAAGTGGGGATAGAATGAAGAGCCAAGAGACTGGAGAGCAGCGCGCAGGGTAGAGTTGAATGAGCTAGCTAATTCATAGAAATATTCCAGGCTCACAAAGCTAATACTTTACCATTCACACTTGATGAACATTCTTCCTAGCTCTCTAAGCTTGGGACCCCTCCCCCATTCCCTCTTGTTCATACTGGAGCAGTAATATGAAATGAGAGTGAAAGGAAAGTGTCTGCAAATGGACTTTGAAATTTTTTTCAAGATCAATCATTGGTATGACTCAGGTAAAGATTAATAATCACTGTAGACAGATGCAGGTTTTTCTTGGTTCAATTTCTAGATGGCAGGCATGCATATGTAAGGAAAAGCACCACTTAAGCTGGCATGGATTGGCATTCTTTTACTCTAGGCAGAGAAGGAATTGATTGAATGGCCATGAAGACTGAATTTGCCTTCTTGTAGTGTGGTAGTCATAGGACACTATAAAAGTCAACAGCTTTTTTTTAGCATTGAATTTATGCAGCTGTGCTACACAGAAAAGTAGTGCTAATGATTAAGGACACTATTCAATTCAGCAAGCATCTATTGAGTAGCTACTGGGTATCCAGAGTCATTTTAAAGACAGTAAATGATGCAGAAGAAATAGGCCGCATGATCTTCATTGCCCTAGAAAAATGTATAATCTAGCTTGGGAGACAAAAAGTATATATGAAAGAAATATTATGTACACACACTCTCACACATACACACAAGAAATCAAATGTGAGATTGTGGTAATTGTATGTGTTGGAAGGATGTTTCATAGAAACGTAAAGTTGACTGCAACACAGGGTAATTGAAGCTAGCAGAATTTTAAGACTAACAAATGTTATTTGAAAGATATAAAGCACTTTATTAAGCAAGCATATGCACTAGTAAGATAAATGAACACTCCAGAACGGATTCTTATGCCCACAGCTGGAGTACCTAAGGTAACTGAAAGAATTGGCAGATGCAATTGATAAGTCACAATCAGTGTTCTTTGCAAGGCTGCAGAGAAATGTAGAGGTATTGCAGGGGCTGGAGGTCTAATGTCTCAGTTTTCAAAAGGGGAAAGAGAATTAGATCTGCAAATTCTAGTCCAATGAACTTGACTTCAATACCTGGTAAAATTTGAAACTATACTAATGGAACCTCCCAGAGGGTGGGTGGTTCTCACTGATGACCCAGCAAACACTAAATTGGTGGCAGTGCAATTCTCTCTGACCTGTGATGAAGATCCTGAAGTGCAGGAATGCCATTATGTAGGAAGTGCCATTATCATTCCTGTAGACCTTATTTTCCTGGTACTGTTCCTGCTAGTAGTTACCTTTTTTATATTGAGTGATCCACTATGAAATGCAAAGATTGGTATAACCTTCCACGTGGACTTAATCATTTAAACTCAGCTCTTGGTTCGTCCTTGGACTCTGCCATTCTAGAGAACTATTACATTATTTGTTCTGTTTTCATTGATTTTTTGTTTTAGTTTTTCTTTTCCTCCACTAATGTTGCCTGTATCATGCATTTTGAGTATTAGAAATCAGGGTAGACTTTAGTAGTCTTAAAAATCATTTAAAGGATGGAAGATCCTTGAGAAGATGTCAAGGACTTTATCACCAAGGGGTGGAGTTCAGTGGGATCCCTGCCTTAACCCTTACCCACATGCAGGTTAAGCTCATTTTCTTTAAAGGTATTGAGACATTCCCTGAGACTTGGTTGACTCAGGGAACTAAGGCCTCACACTGTTGCCACCACTTCCTCATCACCTGCATACAAAGCCATCTGGGAGTGTGGGATAGAGGAAGAGTGGCTCTCAGATGCTTAGCTGTTGAATCATGATCAAGCTCTACTCAGATGAATCAACTCAAGGGATTCTTATCCTTGTTGAATATAGTTTTCCTGCTATGGCTAAGTACATCTCCGTTTGTTAAATGTTGAATGACCAATGAGTGTGCCATTTTGTGCCAGTATTGAGCCTAAACTACCAGGGGACTGGCCTAAGTCAGGCTCAGCCCAGAAAAGATGGAAGGGTAAGAGGTTAAACTAGGAATTTTGGAGTTTGTGATGGTTAAAGTAGGATACCTGTAGGTGATGGAACGATCAGATGTGTGACCATCCCTCTTTGTGAACTCTTTCTTTAACCATGAAACTTTCTATATTTTGTGGACTTCCTGAGGGAACTAAAACTCCACCATCAATATATAGAATATGGTGGGGTTTTTGTTATTAATATGATAGCTGCAACTGTAAAATTATTTTCCTTCTGCACTAAGGTTAGTGGTTATGAATTTTGCTTTTTAAAATTGTGTGGTTTTCTCCTTGTCTTATGATTTCCTTGGCTAGTAGACAATGCCCTCCATTCATGACTAACGTCCTATATTATTCAGCAAAAATGAATGGATATGCCCTTTAGAAGGGTATTTTTTGAAGACAGTTATTAGCCTTGGAGAATTCAAGATCCTCTATTACTATAACCCCAGTTGAACTCTAAGAAAACCATGATTCTGCAATTATAATATTTTGTTTTATAAGATTTCTGAATACTAAAGAAAAAGAAAATGAACTTATAAATTCATATAATTCAGATGAACAGAATTGCCTTCAACAAATGGTTGTTAAGTACCTACTGTATACAGGCATTGGGGGATACAGTGATGCTCTCACTATCAGAGGACATGGTCCTTAAGGTCATCTCCCCTTAAGGAGCTTATAGGGGAGATGACATGTATTGGTTTACAATAATGTGAGAGCTCTGAGAAGAAAGAGGTTATATGGGGATGGGATATAGGAAAACTTGGAGGATTTGATGATTACTAAATGTGTGATCTTCGGCAAGTAAATCACTTAGCCTCACTCAGCTTCTGCCTCTCTAAAATGAGGAGGCTTGACTAGATTGTCTCTGAGACCCCTTCCAGCTCTGGATCTATGATATCAAGGCCACTGGATTTCCTTGAAGGATAGCTAGAATGTCAACAGGTGGAAATGAGTGGTGGTAGCAAAGGAAATACATTTCAGGTGCAGGGACATAAAGTTATTTCAACTAAGGAGTCAAACAAGGCAGTTTGTATAATTCTGAATAATTCTGTTTGGAATTACAGATTAGTGACAAGTAGTGTGAGAAAAGGCTGTAGAGCCTTTTGTGGCGGCCTTGGTAACGAGGGTAGAGTTTAGACTTTGTTCAGGAGGGATCCTGTAGCCAATGAAGGCTTTTTAGTAGGGAGAGACATGACTATAGTTATCCCTACAGTGGCGAGGCTTTTTTCTGACCACAGTGTTTAGAAATAGAGTAGGGAAGAAAATAAAATCAGGGAGTTTAGTTAGAGGGCCATTACTAGGGAAATAATGAGGGTAGGAACTAAAGTGGAAGCAGGAGCACTGGAAAGGAGAAGACAAATGAGGCATACTTGTAATTATTATAGAAACATTTGCCAGAGTAGGTGATTTCTAACATCCCTTTTAGTGTTCTCTCTCAGAGATTGAATAAATTGGATAGAATTATGGAATTTTAGAGCTAGAAGGGGGTTTAAAGAATCATCTGCTCTAAACCTCTAATTTTACAGATGAGAGAATTGAGTATCACAGAGATCAACTGGCTTTCCCAGGGTAGTATAACTACATGGTGACAGAGATAGTACTGGAACATCAGCCCCCAGTGTACTTCCCACTAGAACAAGAAGCTCTCCTTTAGTGATGCTTCAATGCACTAGAGGGGGACTGTGATCTCATAGAAGAGAATGTTTCTTTCAGTGAAAGGTTGCAAACACTCCACTTCTGCCCATCTTGTGCTATTCTTGTCTGTCTTTCTAAAGCTCACACCAAGAGGCCTCACCGATATGCTAGGGCCCTTCCTAACACTTTCCTGACATCACTAGGATAACAACAATGAACACTGGAAGAGACCTGTAATTACTCCCTTGTTCTTAGCACATGGCCAGCCCATCTTCTTTTTCAATCATATATATTTTTTTCTTTGAAGGAATACTTGTATAACATACTTCTCTGTAGTTCTTTGTTAGCTGTTGCAGCTGACTCATACCCACCGTGCACCTCGCCTTTTCCCTCTGTGTGAGACTTATTTTTAAATCTTAAGAGATCTTTCACCTCACAGCCCTACACAACACTAGTGGAACATTTGTATTCAAAAATGGGCCTTTGTTTCTGGGAGAAGTTGGGGCTCATTAAAAGAAATGAGCATTCCCCAAGAGTATTCCAATGCTGCTCTAATATGTGTGTACATATGTAAATATGTACATAAGTATATGTATATATGTATATATATATGTGTGTAATTATATGGTATATATGTGCAAACATATTTACATATAATATGTAAATAAGTATATGGTACACACATATTATGAATGAACCTATATAGGTTGTCCATCTAACTGCATGTCATAAAACGAATAATAGAATTTATTCTCTTGTTTTTTCCCATATGGATAGTTGGGCCACACTCCTTTCAGTAGTCATGGGTCTATTCCAGGAGACGCCACAGATTTGAAACAGCCAGCACAGGAACATCTGAATCACCTTACCTTTTGTAGACAATCCCTTTTCAACCTGAACTCTGATTTCTAGCTCTTCTATATCAATAACCAATGCCTTTGAGAGCACAGATCTCCCTTTTTTATGCCTTACCTGTTATTAATGATCAGAGGATCCTCACAAAAAAACCTAATTCCCTATATTAATCTTTTAATGGAATTAAATCTTTTATGGAATTAATGCTTAATACCATAAATGGCAACTTTTTCTATAACAATTTAGAATGTCTTGTCTAAAATGCCTTAATGCTCCTCAACCTTGTTGAGTCTCTGTGAAACTCCCAACAATTCTTAATAGTAATCGTAGACAACAACAACAATAATAATGAACATTTCTGTTGCACTTTAAATTTTATAAAATGCTTTACATATAGTATCTCATTTGCTTCTCTGTGAAGCTAGGATTATTATTATTATTATTCATTTTTACAGATGAGAAAAATGAGGCCTAGGAAGAGTGATTTATTAAGTTCTGAGGTGTGATTTGAAACAGGACTTTCCTGACTCCAAGTCTGATACTGTAGCTAAGGTACCCCAAATTTTGCATTTTATGTACAAGGCTTACCACAAGATCTGACTGGGCTTGGTCAACTCTAGGTGATATCAACCAATCAACAAACATTTATTAAGTACTTACTGGATGACAGGCAATGTATATATAAAAAAAAGCAAAAACAGTTTCTACCCTTAATTGCATTTTAATAGGAGAGATAATAATAATAATAAGTACCTGAATAGGTATCCACAAGATCCATCCCAAATAGGTGTAAGGTAACTTTCAAGAAAGAGGCCACTAGCAACTGGAGGGAATGGGAAACCATGGATTTGTCCTCTATATTTTAAGTGGAGAACCCACAGAGAAGTATCTTTTCACTTGGCATGTTGGAAGTGGGGGGTAAGTTTGGGAAAGACATGTCAGGCATGCTCAGAGATAAACAAGCCCATTAAATTCAAGTGTGGTGAGTCGCTGTATAATAGTATGAAGAAATACCAATCGTATATTTTATTTCTTCCCTAAATACAAGTGTCTAACACATGGCTTGTTGCCCTGCTTTGTAATGGTTATGTCAGTTACAAGAGCAGTTGTTTCCATCCGTAGAGTGTGTGCAAAATTTATGGTAGCTTACAAAATAACAGATGTATAGGAATCTGTAGTTTGCCATTAACATTTAATTATTTCCTCAATTAAAATATGCTGATTTGGTTCCACTCTTCAACATAATTGTTTGGATCTAAACTTGTCTATTTCTTCACCTTTGATTTTATAAATGGAAACAATGAATCTTATGCAAATTGCACCTAGAGATAAACCATTTTCTCTGCTCTAAGTGGAAAAATACCTATCTTTTCCTTTTGCCTCCTTTTCCCCATTATGATATTCTTTACCTAACTTTTTTAATACAAATCTCATTTAGTTAATATACCCTACACTTATAAGTATGGCTGTCTGATTAACCTCAGAGATCAGTATGTGGATATAACAAATAATAGAACACATAGGCTGTACTTTAGTTGAATGTTTGTGTGGAAATTAATGTTGTAATATGACATAATTTTCTTTTAGTTGTTGCTTATTGAATGCTATTAAGTTTTCATTGTGCCAAAATTTCCTTTATAGCAATACTGACAAAACAAGTAATAAATGCTTGTTGAATAACTATAGATATTAGATGGAAAACAACTTTAGCCACCATTTTCTTAATGTTGAATTACATGAGTAGATGAATTCTCAAATTTACATGCTTTACTCCTAAATTCTTGGCCAGTGTTTTTCTTTAGTGCTTCTTACAAAACCTGATAGGCTGAGGGAGAGGTTGCCATAGTGTAGCACCGTGACCTCTGAACCCAGCTGCATATTGACTTAGAAAACCACATGTTAACATTATCTGTGTTCAACTGTATTTTTATTTATCATGCTTAACGTTTTCCAATTATATATTAATCCGGTTCCAGTAGCACTTGGAAGTATTTTGTATGGCTAGCCAGCTGCCATGTGTTTGAGACCTGATGAAGCAGGTGATATTGCTGACTTCTCAGTTTCTTCACAGTGGCCTCCATGCATGTTGTGGGTGAGGGAAGGGAAGACTGACAAAGCAGCAAGTTCCTCTGACCAGTTGGCCTCCCATGAGCAGTGCTAGCAAAGGCATGTTATAATTGGAAAATACCCTAAGTAGTGCATATCACACAAACTTGGTATATATTTTGTTAAGTCATTTTAAAAAACATCATTCCCAATTTTTTTCACCTTTGCTAAGGCAAACACATAACTTTTAAATGTTTTTTTAAATGATATTTTATTTTTTCCCCAATTACATGTTAAAACAATTTTTAACATTAGCTTTTTTCTAAGTTTTGAGTTCCAAATTCTGTCCCTCCTTCCCTCCTATCCACACTGAATGTAACTATATACAAATTATGTGATTCTTGTAAAACCTATATCGGATTACTTACACATAATTTTTATATAGTTACAATCAGTGTGTTTTTACTACTTTGAAAATGTTACTTTTTTCACCTGTGAATTTCTTGTACTGTCCCAGAAATAGAGAGGACCATCTAGTCCAGTCTGGATCTGTGTAAGAATCTCTTCTGGAGCATCCTCAACAAGTTGTCATCCAGCCCTTGCTTGAAGACTTCTTGAGGGGAAACTCATTATAATCTAATGCAACCAATCTCTTATACTCTGTATGTAGCACTTACTGACGGGAAGTTTTTCCTTAATCATGCCTAAATCTGCTTCTCTTCAACTTTTATACCTTCCCATGCATAACTGAGTTCACTTACTTGTCATTTTTAATAGTCAGATAGTCTCTCATCAAGATTATGCAAGTTGAAAAGAAGCATCTTTATGAATTATTTCTTAAGGGAGAATTACCTCCTCATGAAAAGATAAATCTGTCTATACTTGTATGTGCTAGGGAATTGAGATATCTAAGAGGCAAGGAAAAAAAAATCCCTTTATTCTTTATCTGCCTCCCCATTCCTTTCTCTCTTTTACTATTTTATATTTTAACTCCCCCTTTTTTCTTATCTTTCATTTACCTCTTACATTTGTAATTTCCATTCTTTATTAAAAAAAATTCACTTATAATTAATTTAGTCTCTCTCTCTTCCTCTTTCTTCCTTTCTTCCCCCTCACCCCATTCTTTCTCTCTCTCTTTCTCTCTCTCTCTCCCCCTCCCTCTCTCTCTCTCCCTCTCTCTCTCTCTCTCTCTCTCTCTCTCTCTCTCTCTCTCTCTCTCGCTCTCCCTCTCTCTCTCCCTCTCTTCTCTCGCTCTCCCTCTCTCTCTCCCTCTCTCTCTCTCTCCCTGCCTCTCCCTCTCCCCCATTTCCCTCTTTATCTCTCTCTCTCTCTCTCTCTCTCTCTCTCTCTCTCTCCCCTCTCCACACACACACACACACACACACACACACACACACACACACACACACACACCCTTAGTCTGGTTTAGGCTCTTTCTATTTACCTCATGTCCCCCCCCCCCCCCCTTGCACCTATGCTTTTTGTAATTTAAAGAAACCTAGAGCTAATAATTACTTTTTAAAGGGAGATTAGAGAAGCAAGAACATCAGTCAGGTCAAGTGAAGTCAATATGGATTTTGTTTTGTTTTGATAGGGATTTTTTTTAAAGTGCTTACTATGTGCCAGGCATGGTGCTAAAATCTCAGGATTAAAAAAAAAAGACAAAACCCCCACACACCCAGTGTCTGTTTTCAAGGAGTTCACTAAGTTCACCATGCAAACAACTATGTACAAACAAAATATATACAGAATGAATTGAAGAAAACTTAGAGAAGGTTTTAACATTAAGGGGGATCAGGAAAGATCGGCATAGAGAACCTTTCATAGGAAGTTTACCTTTAGCACACTGCCATCTATCTTTGTAAGCAAATTAAAAAGGAAGTCAAGACAGACAAATGTAGTATTAACATAAGATCATATGCAGATAATTATTGCAGAAGGTGATATTGTTTGACCTTTATCTGGTTTCTGGTCAAGGGGTTGCTGAACCTGTTCCTTTATTTCCCAGTCCTTTATCCAATGATTCTTTCTTTGTAGCAAAGATTTTAAAAGAAGAGGGAGAAAAAAGTAGTTCTGCAGTGTCAATCACCATTTAAACCATGTCTGATAGTATAGGAAACATTCTATACTCATAGTCCTCGTCTCAGCAATGAAGGGGTGCTTTTGTAACCCTGCTCCAGGCCATGTCCAGTCTTACAGAATACAGTTTCTTCTTTTTTGTCCATTTACAGTCCTATAGCTATTACATATATTCTTTCTCTTTAGCTAGAGAAAGCAGCTAGATAGTGTAGTAGATAGAATGCTGGACTTGAAGAGAAGACCGGAGTTCAAATACTACCTCAGATACTTACAAGCTTTGAGATGCTGGGTAAGTCATTTACCCTCTTTCAGACTCAGTTTCCTCATCTGCCAAATGGGGATGATAATAGCACCTGCCTCAGAGGGTTACTGTGAAAATCAAATGGGATAACATTTGTAAAGCACTTTATAAATCAATATTATTATGTTTGCTTTACTCTGCTTATACTAAGACTTCCCATTCTTCTCCAAATTCTTCATATTCCTTGTTTCTTATGGCATATTCCATTACTGTCACATGCCACAATTTTATTAGCCATTCCCCACTTCTCAGGGGCTCTTTGTATCTTCCTAACCACTTCTCTGGAAGCAGCTTTGTGTGCTGGTACTGTTTCACTGTCCAATGCAGGCCCTTGTGATTTACTTTCGTGACTTTTTTCCAAATGTCCGAGGACAATAGAACTCATGTCAGCAATAAATGCAGTAGTGGCCCAATGAAGCTTGAAGAAATGGGGACCTTTCACGAGATCAGCCCTGACTTTTTCTTCTTTTAAAATGGGTTGGCACAAGCATGGCTAAGGACTCTCAAGGGCTAAATAGGTTCTCACCGAGCTGCCTTTACTTCATTGAACGTGATTTGGCCAAGAACATCCACTGTTTTTGCTGTGGTTCTTTTATCAGCTCCTGTTCACTATAATCGTTCCTGTGACTGCTGGAGGTTTAATTTATTTACACAGTTAGATTGTTTTTGTTTTTATGGAGGTTTTTGGATAGGGAATAAATAGAATAATAAAGAATGCTTTATAGTTGTTATCTTTATGTCCCAGTAGTTTTGTGAGGATTATTGTTGGTTAACTAAGGACTTATGAAATGTGTTGTGTTTCTTGTGAGGAAAGTGTTACTTTAGTACAGTAAGTAGTTTTAAGAACATTTGGGAGTATGCTTCTCTTTATATTGAAAATTACATTTTGAGTTGAATTCACATTCATTTCTTAACTTATTACATATATGTACATAGACTATCTGCCTGTATACATATATAATCTTCCCTTTATTAAGCCCAGAACACTTAAGTACCTCACTTGTATGGAGAAGACAAACATATGCTTTTAAAAATGAGGGTTTTTTCTTACCATATGTTGCTACTTATAATACTAGTATTACTTTAAACTTGAAACAGAAGACCTTTAATTGCTGCATGAATAAGCTTCAAGGCGATTTAAGATCATCCAAACTGTTAGTCTAAACTATTGAAGATGTTAAACAGATCCATATTTGTAACTGACAGAAGAGGTTACCAGCCTAACCATCACACAGTGGTACTTTGTCTAAGCTGAATCTTCCTCACATGCTTGTTGCTATGCTTTGTACATGGGCAGTATTCCCAATGGAATCATTCCCTGGGAACTTGCCCCCATTAAGGAGTCTGGGAATGCATTTTTTTTTATAGTGTTGCAAAGAGAGATGGGATTTTTATTGTTTAAATAAAATTGATATGGTTCATTTGAATGAGAGTTCCTAGGGAATCTCTATATTTCTTTGTTTCAAAATCAACTCTAATGTTGAAATCCACTATTATTGTTGCTTTGGTATAGAGAGTGCTTGAATATAAGATTCCTAGAGCAGAAGCTTGGAGTTTGCAGTATTAAACAGAGTGTTAATTTAAACTGGTTTCTAACTACTAAGAGATGCAGAGTTTAGGAAGAATTTCCAAATTAAATCAGTTTTAAGTGACTAAGAGTTTATACAATAGAATCCTTAGAGGTTTAAATGTGGCTCAATCTAGGGTTATTGGAAACTCATGCATTTTGACCTATTACTCATGAATATGTTCAATTATCAGTTATAATGTGGTCTAGACATGACTATTTCTGATATGTCCAATTCCCTGAACAATGAAGACTATTTCCTGCCAACCCTTTTATAGTAGTGACTATAAGTAGTTTTGGAAATTATATATAAGCACTATCTTGTTCAGAAGCCCCGTTTCTTTCAGGAAACAGCTTTTCATGTGAGACTGTGTGGAAAATTCAAGTATCCTGTTGGGCTGTTGGGTATTTCTATTTTCAAGCTTTGTTTGTTTGCTATTCGAATTATATTGATTCCCAGATAGTATAACTTTATACAAAATGGAAGACTGTAACATTTCAAAAAGAGTTCTGCATGTTGTGAAATGTAGTTATTTATTAGAAGTTTCGGAGAATTGCTTTGACCCAATAATAATAGATTATGTTCTCCTTGCCAAGACTTGTTGATATTTAGTATCTTTCCTAATCTTTCTGTGTTATCATCTGAACTCTGAAGAAAGAACAAAAAAACCCCTTTTTTCTGTTGGGATTGATAGAATGATGGATACAAATCGAGACTTTATATTTAATAAAACTATGAACATGAAAAAATGAAGAATTTGTTTACTGCATATATATAGTCACTGTATTTCCTTAATAAATATAAATACATCATTTTCCATATGATGTTTTGGTCATATTGCATAAAACTTATTGACAATAATGACTACTTATATGATTGAGATATTTTCTAATAGTACTTCCACTTGTAAGACTTGCATAATTTGTTATGTTTCTGTAATATTTCTCTGGGTTCTGAAATACAAAAGATGAAATCTTTGTGTGGTTATTGATTTCCCCTCCTTATCTCAGTTTATAACTCAGAGTTAAATCTTGTGGTGAAAAATAATATTTACCAGTTCCATTACAATATTACCAAGCAAAAGGAGGCTAGATGGCGCAGTGAGTAGAGCACCAGCCCTGGAGTCAGAAGGACCTGAGTTCGGATCCAACCTCAGACACTTAACACACACAAACAAAAAAACCTAGCCATGTGACCGTGGGCAAGTTACTTAACAACCAATTGCTCTCCAAAAAGCAAAAAAAAAAAATATTACCAAGCAAAGATGAAATGAGGTGCTTGATTTTTAACATATTCAGCCAAATATTTGATCTATTGCCCTCACTGTTGCTTTCTACTGTGTTCATTTTGTACTCATTTTCCTTACTTTAATAAGTTTAGAGATATGTGCATATGTATATAAATAAACATACTCTTTAGATTTTACAAACCTATACTTTTTCAGAATCAAGGAATCATCAATCAAAAAACATTTGTTCAGCAACCTATTGTCAATATGCTAGGCACTCACAGAGCTTATGTTCTATGATATGTGGCAATGGGGGATACAAGTGTTTGAAGATAATCAAACAGAACATATATAAAAGAGACCCAACAAAGAAGGGGATCAGGAAAGGCACTGACACTTGAGGGGATCCTGAAAAGGAGCTAGGAATACCAAAAAGTGAAAGTCAGGAGAGAGAGCATTCTGGGCAATGGGAGCGACCTTGTGAAGGTTGGGAGATCTAATATTGTGTGTGGAATTACGTAGACTGATTTCACTGGATAGTAGAAGGCAGGATGGTAATCATTTTTTTTTAAATCAGAGCTAGACTGTGAAGGGCTTTAAATGCCAAACAGAGGCAGTAGGGAATGATTGAAGCTTGTGCAGAGAAGTTACATGGTCATAGCTGTACTTCAAGACTATCCCATTAGTAGTAGTGTGGAGGATGGATTTGAGAGGGAGAGACTAGAGATCAATTAGGAGGTTATTACAGTAGTTCAGGTTAATAATAATCACAATAATAATAATAACAAAAACACTTAGTTAATGTTTTAAGTATTACAAAGTGCTTTTACATATATTACCTTATAGTGATCATAGAATAGGGTCCCTTATCAGTGCTAAACCTCTTACTGACTCCTGCCAATCCAGACAGATCACCTCTGTTCTTGTTCTTCAATCCAGATCTACCTAAATTGTGGGCAGTCCAGATTTAGACACTCTGAGGCTTTCTACAAATTTTTGGACCCAGAGTTAGCTCATGAAGCAGTAATACTTGTACATTCCCACATTAAGGTGATAGTAGTAGAAGTTGACCATGTAATATAGACCTCTTTCCAGAGCCAGAAACACACTAAAACCACCCTTTTATCAACAATTGCAAGAAACATTTAATCCCAATGAGATTTTTGCCCCGCCATGGACCTTGTGACTGTGTAGTTAATTTAGTTCCTAGTACCAACCATACAGTGTAGACAAAACAGAGAAATATTTGTTTAGATGAATTGCCATGAAAGTTGTTTATTGTAAGAAAGGCAATTTAGAATAATTTACCATCATTTTCAAGTGCTTATGAAGTACCTAATTGGTATGGTGCCATGCCAGGCAGCTAACAAGAAAGAAAATCTCAAACAGCCCCTCTCCTCTGAGATTCTGGTGAAAGCTAAAGGCTTCAGATATATATCAGATGTAATTTTCTAGACTTATCTAAGGATCCACAAAGGCCTTTCTTAGTATGCATAAATGCCTTGAACCATTCCTTGATAGAACCTACCCAGAAAAAAGGGGTCCAAAATAGCCACAGAAACAGCCACCTTCTATCATGGACACCTTAAAATAATAAATAGAAGGGTATTTGGTTGGTTAAGTAGAATGAGTGGCCAGCAGCTCTAAGCTGCTTTGAAATAGTGTCATTGCTATATTTTTTGCATTTACAATAGAGAGGCTGTTTTGCATAGTGAATAGAAAAGCAGCCTCAGAGTTAGGAAGAACTGATTCAAATATGGCAGCAGACATTTACTGGCTGTGTGACTGTGGGCAAGTGGCTTAACCTCTCAATGCCCTTAGACAACTCTTTAGGACTATAAGTTGCAAAATACTTGCAGATGAGCATCCTTATCATGAGTTCCCTATAGCAATGAAATCATAGGTCCATTTAAAAAAATCACCACAAAACTATAGCTCCAGATCTGCCATGGGAGTCTTAATGTGCTTCCTGCCCTCTGGAAACCATTTAAACTTATGATCTTCAACATAAAAGGATGCTGAATTCCTTTAAAATCAGTATTTTTCTAACCTAAAGAAGACTAAATTATACTATTGGGCATCTTTTAAAAACTCATACCCTTTTTAAGCTAGTTCTCAACTCAGCCTGCAGGTAAATTATTTACAGATGAATGTAGTTCCAGCCAAATTGCTTTATTTAAATGTATCATCTCTGGACACCTCACTAGCTTCTCCATCTGAAAGGTATACATTTTATTTCATTCAAAGCTTATTTTACATAAGCAGTCTCTTCATCATTCCTAATTCATCAGCTTTACCTACATAAGAATTTTACTGATATTCAAAGCCATTTGCATTACATTACTGCTATCGTAGCATTAAAAATTTAGACTGTTCGTATTTTCTTGTTTATATGACCTTGTTTTGATAATAACTTTAAAATGTATCTTATTTTTCACTTCCTACTTGCTGTTTTTTTTCTTTTCTGAAGTACAGGCAATCCTTGACTTACAAATGCCCCTCACAAATAAGTGATGAATCCAGGAACTTCCTTTTTATGTTGTCACCAGCATCCCGACTCTCCCAATCATCTCTGCTTTGGGAGATCCTGCTCCCCTCCAGTCACTGCTGCCATGAGGAACTTTCTTTTCCCCACTTTTCTCCCTGCCCATTCTGCCACCATGTCTACGAACCCCAATGGGAATTCCCTACTCCTCTTTCCTCTACATCCTAACACACCTGCCACTGGGGACTGTAGTATCTTCCTTCTTTCTTCCGAAAGGGGATATTTTATAAACTATGGTCCAGGGAATGTTACTACTGCTGTGACTGGTTTAAGGAGAGAAGGAGAGTACCATTCTTGTTGCCAGGGCTATACCTGGAGTAATAAGTTCCTGGTATCCTGACTCAGCTCTCTGAAATGTTATAGTGACATCCATCCCTTTATATCACTTACTCTTTGCTTTTATCATGCTAATTAACCTCTCCATCTCTGGAAGCTTTCTCTGTCCATAGCCCTGCTCTGACTTCCTTTCCCTCCCTTGTTAATTTCAAATCTAAAGTTGTCCACGTCAGCTCCTCACTGTCCCTCTGTTCTTGAATCTCCTTCGCCCTTGTTTGGCCAAATCTCATCCCATCTCCTTTGCCCCTACTCACAGGCCACTGAACTGAAGCTAGGGAAGTTACACGTTGTGCTGCCTGAATATATTATAAATTCTTCGTATTCAAATTCAGCTGGTCTTTCACTGCAATGGGCCAGTTCATTTATTCCTCCCTGTTTGAGTTCCTGCCTTACCCCTTGCCCTCTCCTCCTGGATGCTCACTGAATGATAGCTCTGAGTTTTTGTGACACCAGGCTATGATGGTTTTCTTCCCATCTGTCTAGCTTCTCCTTAGTCTTTGATGGTTCGTCATCCTTATCATACCCCTGAGTAAGAGACTTTTCTTTTCTCTCCGCCCCTGCTCTCCTCATATCATTTCTCCTCGCTCCCATGAGTTTGTCATCTCCATGTGTATGACTCACAGTTCTATCCAGATGCTTCCAGCCCCAGTTTCCAAGCCTGTATCACCACCTGCTTATTGGATATTTCAAACTATATGGATATCCCAGGCATTTCCAAAAGACAACTTACTGTCCTTCCCCCCTCCCTCACCCCAAGCCACCACTCCTCTGAACTTCCCTATTTCTATTAAAGGCATCATCTTTCTTCCAGTCTCCCCACTTTGTGATATTGACCTTACCCCAACTCTTCACTCTCTTTCTCCTTTGCCAAATCTTGTCATTTCTACCTCCATAGAAGATATCACATCCCACCCCTTCTGACTGCTCATACAGCCACACCTTAGTTTAAGCTCTCATCACCTCTCTCCTAGGTTATTACAATGGTTATTACAAGGTTATAACTCCAAATTAATTTCCTTGCGTAGTCTCTTACTATCTATCCTCCATACTGCTGTGAGTGATTTGCCTAAAGTACAGATCTGACTATTTCATTCCCCTTCTCAAACAAGGATCCTTATTACCTCTAGGTTCAAAAAAAAATTTTCTCCTTTTAGCTTTTAGAGACCTTTGTAATCTGACCTCATCCTGTCCTTCTAGTCTCATCATATACTATTCCCCTGCCTGTGCCCTGCATTCCAACCAGACTGACCTCTCATTCCTTACTGATGCCATTGCAACTTTGATACCTTTGCAGGGGCCATCTCTGATGTCAGGATTCTTCCTCCTCACCTCCACCTCACAGGATCCCTTTTTCCTTCAAGATGTTGCCCCATCTGTAGAAGAAGCCTTTTCTGATTCCTCCAAATGCTAGTGTTCTCCCTCCCGAATTGCTTTGTGTTAAATTTCTTTATATTTATATTTCCTGCTCATTTATATATGTATTTGTTGGCTTCCTTATTATAGCATATTGCTGGTAAGTAGGGCATTGTTTTATTCTTTGTCTTTATAGTCGTGCTTGGTACATAGTAGTAGGAGCTTAATAAATGACTGTTGGTCAATTGATTGATTAATAGCGTATATAGTATTTAGCATGAATATTTATATATCAGATAGTCTGTATTATAGTTCAGTGAAATTATTGCTTTTGTGAGCTATCTTGGGGACCTAATTTATATTTGTAGCAATACTGCCATGGGAATATTTATTAATTCCTTTCTTACAAGCATACTTTTAGTATAGTGGAAAGAATGCTAAATTTGGAGTCAGAACATGGGATCTAATACTATCTCTGCTACTACGGTGTCATGTTGGGCAATCCACTTAACCTCTATGGGCCTCAGTTTTCCTCTTCATAAAGTATAGGGGTTAGATTAGATTCAGGTCTTCTTAAACTTTTTCCACTTGCAACCCCTTTTTGCCTGAGACATTTTTATTTGACCCCAGATTTATAGATATATAAATTAATAGGCAAGCAAATCAAACATTTACTGATAATCATAAGAAATGTATTTTAAAACAATTCTTTAGCATAATTTAATTTTACCGTTTATTAAAGTCAAAATCAAACTGGCATACTAATGAGATGGATATGTTTGTTTATTTTTACAGAATTCAATTTTGGTGGACTTTTTGATACTGTAGGACATAGAGCATCTTCCAAGGTTTTTCAGAGTTGATCAATGCTTTGATTTTATAATCATCAGTGCTGAGAATGCCACTTTACATAAATACATAGTACAAAATGGCAAATATGTTTAGGGCCATTTCAGAAATTGTTGGAAACTCTTTGCTAAATCAAAATTCATTGAATGATTTTATATGTACAGTAAAAACACTGCTATTCATAACATACAGTGGTCTTGAATCTGAGCCAAGCTGTTTCTGGCAGCATTTGTTGGTGTTGCGTGTTGTGGTGGCATGTGCAGTGCAAAGTTCACATGTTGTGTTCAATACCAAGGCCGCAGTGAAGTTGTGCTATGCAGCGTGGGCAAGTGCAGCCAGAAACACCTCAGATTCATCACGCATTTAATTTTGAGTTAAGGTTTGGTTGTTGTGCACTCAGAAACCTTTTCCTGTTGCCAGATTTTTCATACCCTTCACATTCAGTTATGAGACTCCATCAGGAGTCATGACACACAGTTTAAGAAGGGCTGGACTAGGTGACCTCCAACTTCCTTTACTTTCAATGCAACCACTATTGGGTTTCATTTTGTAGAACAGAGTAAAATGACTCATTTTATTTGACCATCCTGCAAGTAAATAACTCCTTAGGAAGCAAGTTAGCCAGTTCTCCAGGATCATAGTTCCATTAAGAGTCTCTGTGGACCATTTAGCAAATTACTGCTTCTGTGCACTAAATGATGTCTTCAGTTTTGAGACTATGTTCATCTAAGAAATCTTCTTAATACTGAGAGATTTTCTTCATCTATATACATAGGTAGTCTCACTAATAAATTTCAGTATATGTCAAATAACCATTAAGTTTCTTTTCATTTTTTTTACTTGGACTTAATTGAAATAGATTACATTAACATATATGTCCATGGTCTTTTGGGCGGAGTGGTAGTTCCAAAATAATAAGCTAAATTCTATCTTGTGATGTTTAAATAATATCTACAAACTTTGATTTAATTTCAATTGGTGTCTCATATACTAAGTGTATTAGGGTAGCCAAGTAGAGTTTGTTGGACTTATCCATCAAACTAGAATTAAAACACTTATGACCTCATCATGGTAATGGAGTTTGCTCCTCCCAAGTCCTCATTAGAGATTGTATTAAATTGTAAACAGTTATGCTACGTTATTTCATTTTGATCTAGTTTTCAAATAGGTTAGCTTCATAGATTTTTAGATACTTCTAGATAGATGTCTCAATCAAAATATTTTCTGTTGAGTTCATTTTACTACTTCAAATTATTTGTCTCAACCTTTTCTAATTTAAGATTAATATTGCTCCAAATTTTCCCATTGAAGACTGATATGTTTTTCTCCAGGAAAGAGAGGTTATTCACTATATTCCTTAGGTGACTTTTTAAAATTTAGGTTAGGGGCGGCTAGGTGGCACAGTGAGTAGAGCGTCAGCCCTGGAGTCAGAAGGACCTGAGTTCGGATCCGGCCTCAGACACTTAAGGCACACAAACAAAAACCTAGCCGTGTGACCTTGGGCAAGTTACTTAACCCCAATTGCCCTCCAAAAAGCAAAAAAATAAAAAATAAAAATTTAGGTTAGCTCTTGTTTTCAGCAAACTTTAAACTTTAAAACAAAAATTTCCTAATGTGGCTTTTAATGCAGTGGTTCCTCAACCTGTAAGTCTACCCCACTTCAGGGCCTCTCCATGCCGAAGGAGAGTTTTTTTGGTTTAAGCCAGCAGCATTTGTGCTTGATATGTAGAAACTGGCATGCATGGCAGCATTAAGCATAGAAAGCAATTCTATCAAAACCATGAGAAGCTATATTATTAGATTTGGCATTTCAGAGATCATTGGTAACTTTAGAGCAAGTAGGTTCAGTTGAATGAAGAGGTCAGAAGCCAGATTACAGAGGGTTTAGGACAGACTTAAGGGAAAAAAATTAGAGTGAGTGTATATATGGGTAGATTTTTCCAGATAACCTGTTATAGTGTGTGTTTAATGTAGCACCATCTACTTCAAAGGGATTCTTTTTCTTTTTTTAAAAGAATTTTTTACCGACATCTTTTATTTTTATGTTATCTACATTTATCACCATATCCCTGTCCCTCACCCATTCTCAAAGAGTCCAGGTGGGCCAGATCTGACCAACTGCCATAAAAATGTAAAAACAATTTCTTAGTTGGAAGGCCATGCAAAAACTGGCATTGGCCTGCTTTGGGCAGTTTGCCCACCTCTGCCTTGAGGAATGGGGAAAAAAGAAGGAAAAAAATTACCCAAAACTAACCACCATATCAAAAAATTTAATGTTATATTCAGTGTTCCACTCCATGCATATTGACTCCATGCATTTGTACTAAATGCGCTCCATGTCTGCGCTTCTTTCCCTCTTCACCTACATCTTCTGGCTTTCTTGGCTTCTGTCAAGGCTCAGCTCAATTACCACTTCTGCAGGAGGCCTTTCCCTGTTTCTTCCCATCACTTCCACCTAGTCTCTACTCACCTAGATTACCTTTTATTTATACTATGTCTGTTTTATATATGCATAATTATTTGCAAGCTGTCCTCTTTGAGGACTGGAACTGTTTTTGCCTTCCCAGTACTTAGTATAGTGTCTGGCAGTGGTAAGTGCTTAATAAATGTTTGTTGATTGGATGTCTGTACTTTGGTGAGATGACTACCAGATATGAGATGCTATTCTAATGCTAATGCTTGCATTGTTAAAAATTCCACTGTCATTGGGTGATAATAGATGATTTGTGGCATTTACCAGAACTCCCTGTAGATGGTAAGAATCCTCCATATGCTCCTGTTTGAGGATGATATTGTCTTGATTTCATCAAGCCCCAAGATGTCCTGGAAGAGATCTGTAATCACTTAGAGGGATGTGGTCTGTCTATCCACATAGGAAACAGTTAAGCCATTGAAAAATGTCTTTTGTCCAAATTTCAAAATGCATTTGAATGAATACCCTAGAGCTCTCTAGCTCTCTGGGACAGACTATACAGATGGACAGGGAACTGAGTTCAAATATAAAAAGGAGGAAGAGTGAGCTGCTTTGCTTTTGGGAAATTTCAAACTTCTTTAACTGACCCCAAACTACACATGAAAGCAAAGGACTCTCTTTCCAATGCTATCATTTTACTGCTACTGCTATAATATAGTAAGTAATAGAATACCTTGTCTTTCAAGGACTAAAGATGAATGTTATAAAGAGGGTGATGGAAAATTGCATGATGGATGTGAGTAGGCTATTCATATCACCACCAGTGAACTCCTAAGAAAAACAGAAGTAAAGGATTATATGACAGGTAGGTGTAGTGCCAACATGTTATTCACAGCACCTAGAGTAGCTATGAAAATGCCAATGTAATTCTGAATTGCAAAAATATAAAAGATGCTCCATGTGAAAGACAGAACCAAAACATTTATTCAAACACCAGAAAACTGAATCTATCATAGCAACAAAGAAATCTATACACAATAATAGTGTAGGAGGCACCAAGCTGCTCCCACCACAGGTTTTATGTGACTCAAATTCATGTGTCGTAGGCTTCCATGTGACTTAAGCAGGTGACATGGGCCTATTAATGGATGGGAAAGATCTTCCCATTTACATTACTATTATAGTAGGGAAGATTGTCTAAACACATGACGAGAGTGAGAGATGACAGGTGGACAACCAGAGTGCTTTATTTGTGCCTTTAACACAAAACAAGAAAGCCTCCAGCATATTGAGTGAATCCCCAGTAATAAACTTTTTGAATAATGTGGGCAGTGGCATGGATGTGTTGCCATCTGTATCACTGGAGGAACTCCAATTGATGAGATTGCAAGTTTCTTTATTTTAGTATAGTTTCCAAAAGTGTTTGGAACACTTTTCAATTTTTATTTAAAAATTGTATTTAAAAACTTGATCAGGGGCGGCTAGGTGGCGCAGTGAATAGAGCGCCGGCCCTGGAATCAGAAGGACCTGAGTTCGGAGCCGGCCTCAGACACTTAATCCGCAAACAAAAACCTAGCCGTGTAACCTTGGGCAAGTTACTTAACCCCAATTGCCCTAAAGGGGCGACTAGGTGGAGCAGTGAGTAAGAGCGCCGGCCTCGGAGTTTGGATGACCCGAGATCAGATCCAGCCTCAGAAAATGAGCACCCACGCATAAATAATGACTAGCCGTGTAACCTTGAGCAAGTTACTTAACCCCAACTGCTTTAAAAAAAAAAAAAAAACTTGATCAAATTTGATGTTTGCATTCATTATCTAGATAGTGCAAAATGCCAGTTCTACTTTTTGAACTATTTTCCTCCTTTATTAATATGTTTATCATTTGACCACATCCATAGGTTTTGCTCTTGGAACTGAACTTAAAACTAAGAATTCTAGGAAAATTATCACTCATTTGTTGGTTCTCCCTCTTTATGATTTTTTTAAGGTTTACTGATGATGCCTGTTTTTATTCTATGTTAACTTCCCAGCAAACCCCCCACTGCCTACCTCCTTTGAACCATTTCTTGAAAAAAAAATTAAGCAAAACCATCCTACACATATAATATGATAAAGCATGGGATATTCTATAACCATAGGTGCCTACCCCACTGCCAAGAAGAAGGAAGTATATATATTTTTATCATCTTTTCTTTAGGACCTAGTTTAGTCATTATGATTAATAACCATCTTACTGCCTTTTAGTGTTGTTTTCATTTACATTATTATGGTCATTATATATATTCTCTTAAAATTCTTATTAATTCTGAATCAGTTTGTGCTAATCTTTTTATGAGAGAGCCTTTCCTTCTATCTTTGACTTTTTTGGAGTCTCTAGGATGTGATCAGCTTGGTTGTATTTCTTAAACTCTTCCAGATTGTTTTCCAAAATGTTTAAACCATTTCACAACTCTGCCAACAGAATGTTGTACCAGTCTTCTTTCTCTACATTCAACATTTATAATTTCCATCGCTTTGATAAATCTGAGGTGAAAGCTTAGTATTGTTTCAATTTAAAGTTGTGTGTCCAGTTGTCCTGATTTGTATCTTTCCACTAGACCCACCTTACTCTGGAGGAGAAGTAAGGCTGGTGATTTTGCATAGCTCTCCCTCATTTAAATCCAATTTGCTTGCATGTCATTGCATTACCTTCCTAATGTCATGGTCTTCTTTGTGAACAAAGGACAAACAACGAGTAGAACAATTTGTCTTACTGTTAATGATCTGGAGCATTTTTTGGGTGGTTGTTGGATAGTTTATGTTTCTTATTTTAGACACTTTAAAAAATATCTTTTGGGGGGGGCGGAGCCAAGATGGTGGAGTAGAAACAGCGCGTCCAAGGCACTCTCCCCCAAGATTACCAAACTATGTAAAAGGGGACTCTGAACAACTTCTGGAGCCCCAGCACCCACAGAACGACACAGAGAAGCCAACCTCCCACTGAGGACAGCACAGCAGCCGTGCAGGAAGGACCAGCGCAGTGCTCTGGGAGCTGGCAGTGCGTAGCTCGCAGTGCGCGGGGAGCCAAGCACAGGTCCCTTGGAGTCACAGTTTTAGCCCCAGGGCAGCTGGGCCAACAGCCAGCTGGAGGGCCCCCAGAACACCAGCAGCTGTGGCGATGCCAGAATTATCAACATAAACATGCCTAGGACAAAGTGAGAGGTTAGTGCCCTATGGACTTTGGGACCAGTATTTGGGGAAGGCGTGAAGCCTCTGAGGAGACACACCATTTTGTAGTTTTCAGAGGCAGCTCCAGCTCCTGGCCTGCGAACTGTAGGGAGATCCAGCGAACTGTAGGGAGATCCAGCGATCAGTCTTGGGGGGTAATCGCTCTTGCTTTAACCTCCCTGCATCTGGATTGTGATCTGGGGTGGAGGTTGTGGGTGGGTTTCCAGCTTGCCAGAAATGGAAGTTGTCCCCCCACACATTTGGGATGAAAGTTCACCTGTCTGGCAGCCCAGCCATACTGTGGCAACAAGCTCAAAAGTCAAGTAATTAAGTGGCAACATGCCAAGGCAAAGGAAACAAATTAAACAGAAAAATGCAACCCTAGACTTCTACTTTGGGGGCAAGGAGGGTCGAAGCATGGAGCGGGAAGAGGACTGTGAGGTCAGAAATCCTGCTCCAAAAGCCCCAAAGGAAAATATGAGTGGGTTACAGGCCATAGAGGACCTTAAGAAGGACTTTAAAAATCAAATAAGAGAAGTGGAGGAAAAATTGGAAAGAGAAATGAGAAGGATGCAGGAAAAGTATGAAATGAGGGTCAACAGCCTGACTGAGGAAAACAACACCTTAAAAAATAGACTAGCTCAAATGGCAAAGGAGGCCCAAAAGGGCAATGAGGAGAAGAATGCCTTAAAAAGTCGAATTTGCCAGATGGAAAAAGAATCTCAAAAGTTCACTGAGGAGATTCATTCCTTCAGAGTTAGACTGGAGCAAATGGAAGCTAATGACTTTATGAGAAATCAAGATGCTGTTAAGCAGATCCAAACAAACGAAAGATTAGAAGGCAATGTGAAATATCTCATGGGAAAAACCACTGACCTGGAAAATAGATCCAGGAGAGACAATTTAAAAATTATTGGACTACCTGAAAGCCATGATCAAAGAAAGAACCTAGAAATCACCCTTCAAGAAATTCTCAAGGAAAACTGCCCTGATGTTTTAGATCCAGAGGGCAAAATAGAGGTTGAAAGAATCCACAGATCACCTCCTGAAAAAGATCCCAAAAAGAAACTCCCAGGAATATTATAGCCAGGTTCCAGAATCCCCAGATCAAGGAGAAAATACTACAAGCAGCCAGGAAGAAACAATTTCAATATTGTGGAAACACAATCAGAATAGCCCAGGACCTGGCAGCTTCTACACTGAGGGATTGAAGGTCATGGAATATGATATTCCAGAGGGCAAAAGAGCTGGGACTGAACCCAAGGGTCACCTACCCAGCAAAACTGAGCATTTTGTTTCAGGGGAAAATATGGTCATTCAGTGGAATAGAGGACTTTCACCATTCTTGAGGAAAAAACCAGAGCTGAATAGAAAATTTGACATCCAGACACAAGAAGCAAGAGATGCCTGAGAAGGCAATCAGGGAAAAGAAATCAAAAGGAACTTATCAAAGTTGAGCTATTTACATTCCTATATGGAAAAGCAATAACTGTGACTGATGATATCTTTCTCACTATGAAAATAATGGAAGAAGGGGGTGTGGTCATATGAATACATATGTGATTGTGTGTACCTATGTTTACAGTTATATATGGATAGAGGGCATAGGTTGAATTTGTTGGGAAGGGAAGATACTCAAGGGGTGAAATTATGAGATGAGAGAGGGAAGTGGCAAGAGGATATGGGGAGAGACAAGGTAGGGTAAACTATCTCATGTAGAAGATGCAAGGGGAAGTGGCTGCATGAGAGGGGAAGAATAGGAAGACAAAAAGGCAAAACCACATTCTCATTGAATTTGGTTCAGGGAGAGAATGACATACATACTAAATGGGATATCTCAACCTGCAGCAGAATAGGGGGAAGGGGGATGAGAGCAGGGATGATGGATGGGAGGACATTCTTGGGGGGAGGGGAGGTTGGAAGTATCCACTATAGAAGAGGGACAGGATCAAGTAGGGAATGGACCAGGTGGGAGGAAATTATAAGCAGCCTTTTATAACATATTTACTATGGTAATGTTTTGCAGTGCTATACATGTACAATATATACTGAATTACTTATCTTCCCAGAGGGAATGGGTGACAAGGGAGGATGGGAATGGTTCTGAAATTCAAGGTCTTAAAATTAAATGTTTCAAATATATATAAATACTGTTATTAATACTCTTTTGCTTGTAATTGGGAGAAAAGATGTGCAGGCATTGGGGCACAGAGATTCACCTTCCTCTAATGGAAAAGTCAAAGGGGGTATGGGAGAAAATATGGGAGAGAGCAGATTGGAGGAAGTGATATCTTGTGGGACTGCTATTCTGGGAGGGTAGGTAGGGGAAAAACGGGGGAAAAATTGTAACTCAAAATCTGGTGGAAATGAATGATGTAAAACAGAAGTTAATAAAGCATCTGTTCAAAAAATATCTTTTGACCACATAACTATTGACAGATGACTTTTGGGTCAATTTTCTTATATATTAGATATTGAACTCATATCAAAGATATTTTATGTAATTATTTCTTCCCAGTCTTCTTATTCTAGCCACCTTAGTTTTGTTCATGTAAAAGCCTTTTAATTTCATGTATTCAATATTATCCTTTTCTATGCTTGGAACTTCTGTCTCTTTTATAATTAAAAATTCCTCAGCCACAGTTGCTAAGCAGTAGAACCTTCCATTTTCATATTTTTAATGTTATAGCTTTTTATATTTAGGTATATATCCATTTGTAGCTTATTGTGGTATATTATGTAAGATGTGATATACACCTAATTTCTACTAACCTCTTTCCACTTTTCCTAGAGGTTCTTATTAAACAGATATCCCTCTCAGTAGTTTGAATTAGATTGCTATGTTTAGTTGCTTCTGGGTCTTACATATCTACTCTAATCACTAATCCATTTTTATGATTACATCTTTATAATATTTTTTGAAATCTAATTGTGAAGTACCTTCTTTATTCCTGATTTTTTGTAATATGTTAGTTATATGTGAGAAATTACGTATTTTCATCATTCAAAAAATAGAATTTATTTTTCAGTTTTCAAATACTTAATTAGCCTTAAAGAGCTTTTGACTGTTTTTGAGTCGCAACATATCAGTTGCAATTTTCTGTTTTCTTTATCTTACTTGTAAGGAAGCAAATTGATCTATGTTTCAAGTGCTTACAGTCAGGGGATTGGAATTCTGGTAAGCAGAACTTAGAATTAAAAAGATTTAATATGTCTTATTAGATTTTTAATTTTCTTTGCCCATAAACTGGACAGTTAATCTTAAAACAATCTCATTTTTATGAAGAGAAAACAGGGTTATGTTGAGAATAACTTCAGCATGGACAAGTTTCCTTCATTGTTGGTGTAGGTATGGGACTCTGCATTTTAAAATGGCCAAATAGATGATGAATAGGGACTTCTCCAAATAACTGCCTTCTTCACAAATGTCTTCTTTTAAAAACTTACTCATGAATCCAGCAAGAAGGAATTAAGTAAGCATAAAAAGTTTTTTTTTTAATTCAATTTTCTTCTGAATTTATGGGATTGCACTAGAATTTTTGAATTTGAACAAGAAACTGTTTGGCTAGCAGACTGTTAGTCCTATTTTCTAGGAAACATGACTTCTAAAATACCCTGGAGTGACTTTAGTAGTTGTATTACTAGTCTAAGCACGCAACTGCTCCTCCTTGCCCCAAACCATTTCTCTCCCACTTACATAATTTCCTCTCTAGAGAACCAGCAATCACAGGAAAGGTGGATTTACAAATGCTATCTTTAAAAAAAAAAGTGCATTATCTTTCTTCCCAGGTATATATGTATTTTAAGGAATTTTCTTTTTCGCTCAAAGCAAAATATCAAAATATCTTTCATCTCTGATTGTTTATTGCACAGCCAATGTGATTTTAGGGTCTTTGTAAAGTATGAAAACCTTTATGGCTCTTTTGGTTAATTTCTTCTTCTTTTTCCTACCTCCAAATAGTTCCTCCATCCTCAAATCCACATTTAAGAATTAGACCAAAATTAAATAATTTTTTAGGCTGCCTTAATACTGGTAGTTTCTCTAACAATAAGTAAGGGATGGATATCTTGACATTCTTTTAGGCAGCAGTTTGCCAGGATCTTTCCCTTTCATTTCAGTGTGGTATAGTTTTAGTGCACTGAGTTGCCAAAAAGGTTGTCATTGCCTTTATTTCCTTATTATCCCTCTTTCCTCAGTCCTTTTTGATCTGACTTCTAAGCCCCCAACTGCACTGAAACTTCTCTAAGATCTAAGAAACTGCTCATTGATCTTTTAGATGGTAGAGGATATGAGAATTATGCTATGGGACCAGCTGTGGACAAATGTCCTGATTTTCTCTCCCCCCTCCCACCCCACTCAAAAATATAAGAGAATAGTTTATAAACCATAGTCCAGTGAATTTGACCCCAGTTCTTGAAAAATTCTGAAAGGAGTAATGATGCAAGTGGTTAATACACATCTTGAAAAGAAAGCAGTGATTATATAGAGCCAGCTTAAGCTTGAACAAGAACAGGTCAGGCCAGACTAACCTTGTTTTGTCTTTTGACACTGTTATTGAACTCTGGAAGAGCAAGAAAATGAAGTAGATATAGTTTCTGACTCTTTCTCCCCATCCCATACACACACACACACACACACACACACACACACACACACACACACACACACACACACACACGTCTTA
>WOXC01005312.1:0-230895 GCA_011680675.1 Gymnobelideus leadbeateri
ACTCATCGTTGTGAAGGAAAAAAGTATTGGAATGGGTCTCAAGAAACCTAGGTTCTAGCCCCAGACCTTCCACTAATAGATTCTGTGACCTGAATCAGCTTTTGCTCCTGGTTATCTTTATTAGGTTGGTCTTTATGTCCTTTCCATGCTCTTTAGTCTATTGTATAAAGTCCCATCTAGCTCTGATGCTCAAACTCTAGCATTCTATATTTTCTGGTTGCAAGTCCTTTTCAGTTCTAGCATTCAGTTTTTCTGTGTTCTAAGGGTTCTTTCAGCATTAATTAACTCTATTCTAAAGTGGTGATGTCAAACTCAAAATGAAATGGGTCCACTAATTCATATATAAAGATTCCTGTAGGCTACAAAATGATTTACCTTCAAAACTAACAGTACTTATGAGAGTCGTGAGCCATATGCCTCCTGCTTTGAGGGTTGGACATCTCTATTCAAAACCTCTTGTGGCTCTTACATTCTATGTTGTCAGGGACCTTCTGTCTCTGACATTTTTGACTTCAAGGGACTTCCTGGTTCTGAATCTCCTGATCTTTGAAATAATCTAGTCTCAGAACCCACTGACTCATTTTACAAATGATACAATTAAGTTAAAGCAATAAGTTAAGTTCCATGCCCATGTCCAGGCTAGTTGAAGAAAAACTAACATGCCATTTTTAGCCCTGTGCAGGTCTGACATTCTATATTCTAAGTTTCTTTTGACTCTGAACATTTTATATTCTAAGGTCTTCTCTAGCCCTATTCATATTTTAAATCCTTTCTGTCTTTGAAATCCAGTGTTCTATGTTCTAACAGCCCTTCCAGTCCCAACATTCTAGGTTCTCAAATCTCTTTTAACAATAAGTTTCTGAGATTCTTTGAGACACATTCACAATATTACTTTGTGTGAGACTGACCTTCAAATGAACAGAAAGTGCCCTCTGCCTATGCACTGACTCGGATGTTTGACTTGGATCTTCTCTTTTGGTCTTGAAGGACCAAGCTGTTGCCTTCCCTGGGCCCCTACTGACAGATAAGTTTCAAATAGTGGACTTGAGGCTTTGACTGAGATGATGTCAGTTAGATCAGGAGTCTGTTCTGTTCCTTAGGAATGATGCATGGGTATCACTGTAAGTACTTTACAAGGAGTCCCTGGACCCAGGGCTCCAATTCCCTGAGCCCCTTGTTAGAAATAAACCCTAGGTAATTGCCCGTCCTCCATACTGTTCTGGGTTCTGCTTCCTTTGGGGAAGAAATTGACCTAAGTTTTAGCATTTATTTCCACCACATTGCCCTCCCACAAACACTGAGAGCTCCTTGTGTTTCTAGTTCTGTTCCAGGAAAGGGATTTTATATCTTGGAGCACAGACAGTTGGGAGTGATACAGGTCTTAGCACAGGGACCATAAGATATCAGTGCAGGGAAGGGCCTTAAGACATAGAATGTATGTGACTTCCATGTCAGAGTCTCATTTGGGGCTCAGCATCATGTGATCACAGATTTAGACCTGGAAGGGACCTCAGAGACCATATATTTATTCCAAATTATTCATTTCAGAGTTAAAGAAACTGAATTTTAGTTTAAGTGATGTGACCAAGGTCAAACAGATATACCCCAGAAAGAGCCTTTTAAACCATGCTATCTAGTTTCAGGATCAGTGACCTTTGCCCTGAATCTCACTGTCTCCTCAAGTCATGTGCCAGGACCACTAAGAGCCTGGTTGCACTTTGTCTTCTTACTTTTGCAATTTTTACTTTCCTCTCACCCAGATAAACAGAGATGTTCACTGTTTCACAACACTCCAACTATGGTGTAATGACCAACTTCCCTTTTCAGGGCACAGGCTCAGAGTTGAAAACATAGGCTGATATGATCATAGAAGTAGTGCTGAGAGGAATGTTAGAGATCATGTTACAATTGAGGAAACTGAGCCCTAGAGAAGTTAAAGGAACTGCCTAAGGTCACATAGCTCAGAAGCATAAGAGTTAGGTTTCAAACCCTGGTCCTCTGAGTCTAAATCCTGGGTGCTTAGAACTCATGTCAGAGTTTGTAAAGTACAAAAGTATCAGAAATTAGTGACTTTCCCCCAGAGGCCTGTCCAATCTCATTTACTTATAGTACTTATTTACTTTTCCATATTGGTGCTCTCCTTCATGGCTTCTTACTCTCTTTACATAGCATTGATTTCTAATATTTTTATTATGATTCTTGTAATTTCCCTGAAGGTGGCCAGAGTTCCCTTTCTCAGGGGACCAGTCATTTGTGTTCAGAATTAGCACAGTTGAAAACTGAGAATGTAGTTCTTCTTTCCTTTCCTTTCCTTTCCTTTCCTTTCCTTTCCTTTCCTTTCCTTTCCTTTCCTTTCCTTTCCTTTCCTTTCCTTTCCTTTCCTTTCCTTCCCTTCCCTTTCCCTTTTCTTCCCTTTCCTCCCCTTTCCTTTCCTCTCCTTTCCTTTCCTTTCCTTTCCTTTCCTTTCCTCTCCTCTCCTCTCCCCTCCTCTCCTCTCCTCTCCTTTCCTCTCCTCCTCTCCTCTCCTCTCCTCTCCTCCTCTCCTCTCCTCCTCTCCTCTCCTCCTCTCCTCTCCTCTCTCCTCTCCTCTCCTTCCTTCCTCTCCTCTCCTCTCCTTCCTCTCCTCCTCCTCTCCCTCTCCCCTCCTCCTCTCCTCTCCTCTCCTCTCCTCTCCTCTCCTCTCTCCTCTCCTCTCTCTCTTCCCTTCCCTTCCCCTTCCCTTCCCTTCCCTTCCCTTCCCTTTCCTTCCCTTCCCTTCCTTCCCTTCCCCTTCCCCTCCCCTCCTCTCCTCTCCCCTCCTCTCCCTTCTCCTCTCCTCCCCTCCCTTCCCCTCTCCTCTCCTCTCCTCCTCCTCCTCCCTCCTCTCCTCCTCTCCTCTCCTCTCCTCTCCCTCTCCTCTCCTCTCCTCTCCTCTCCTTTCCTTTTTATTTCCTTCCTTCTTTTCTTTTTCTTTCTTTTCCTTCCTTCCTTCCTTCTTTCCTTTCTTCCTTTCCCCCCCTTCTTCTCCTTTCTTCTTCTTTCTCCTGATTGATTTTATTTCTTTTCATTAATAAGCATTTGTTTTCCTTCATACTCCCTAAAATCTCCACAAAACACTATTGCCTCACATATAAAAACAAATGTACATAATCAAATAAAACAAATTCCCAGGGCTCAAAACATATGCCTCATTTTGCATTGTGAGTCCATATTTTTTTTTCCAATAAGAAATGAGTAGGTAGCCTGGTTCATCATTTGTCTTCTAGAATCATTGTTAGTTATTGTGATGAGTAAAGATTTTAACCATTTTAAAGCTGTTTTTCTTTACAATGTTGCTATTATTATCTAAAGTGTTTTCCTAGACTTTGTCATTTTATTTTGCCTTAATTCATTTTAGGATATCTGTCTAATCCTGTGAAACAACTAAAGAACACTACTGTCAGGGACCACATATAATGTATAATAAAAACATCATCTTAAGGATGGTGATGGATGTGAAGCAGATTTTGACCAGGGACAAATTTATGAGGAAGAAGTACATGAGTGTATGAAGGTGGGAATTAGTTCTAATTGCCAGTATGATGAGCAGATTCCCCAGCCCTGTCATCAGGTACACAAGCAGAAAGAAGAAAAGGAGCTTCTTCTTTGGCTGGTGTGAAAGTCTCAAGAGGATGAACTTGGAGACTACTGACTGATCTCCCCTTCCATGGATCTGTTAAAGAGCATATGTGGAAAGTAGATGAAACAAGAATTTAAGAGTGTCCATTCAAATGAGTGGGGAGAGGCTGGAGAAAGAGAGAGAACTTGGAACTAAAAATTATCTTCTATAAAACAAAAATAAACACAAACACACACTCAAAGAGAATGTTGCCTCCCCTCATATGCATGGTGGTGGGGCTTATCTTCAAGTGCAATGTAAATGGATAGCCCAGTATCCCAATCTTGGACCATCTTGATGGTGATGGCCCTATGCCAAGAAACAGGGAAACCTTGGACCTTCTTGACTGTGAAGGCTTTATGCTAAGAAACAGGGTAAGAGGAAGTTGTATATAAGGTTAAAAAGTCAGGAAAGGCCAAGGGGTGGTGGTTCAGTAAGGTAACCAGTAAGTTAATATAGGAAATTAAAACTGTATCACAAACCAAAGTTAGAAGATGGATCCCAGGTCACAAATTAGAATTCAAGAAATATAAAAGAATCATCCAGCCATGCACATTTCTACTAGATCAATCTTCCCTGCAGGTTTCTTCTTCTTTTTTTTTTAAGCAATTGGAGTTAAGTAACTTGCTCAAGGTTACATGGCCAGTCATTATTTATGTGTGGGTGCTCATTTTCTGAGGCTGGGACCTATCCTGGGTTATCTGGACTCCAGGGCCAGTGCTCTTCTCTTCTAATGGGTAAAGTCCTCTTGGAAATTTGAGCTGACACTTGTGTCTCATATTTGATTTTACAGACTCATTTACAGACCTGCATGCTTCAAGCAAACAGTGTCAGGAAGTTCAAGATAAAGGCTGGGGTAGAGTTTTTCTTAGCACAATGGCAGCAAGAATCCTGAGCAAGAAATTCTCTTATTTACACTTTAATTTATTATTTTTTTGGAAGGGGTCTTATTCCTACAGCTACCATTCCTAGCACAATATTGAATAGTAGTGGTGATAACAGACATCCTTGCTTTAGCCTTGATAAATCTCTATTTCTATCTCTATCCCATTACAGATAATGCTTTTTATTGGTTTTAGATAGATACTAATTACCATTTTAACAAAGTTCTAATTATGCCTATGCTTTCTAGTGTTTTTCTGTACTTATTAATGTAATAATTTAATTTTTGCTATTTTTGTCATTAATGTGGTTAATATAGGTTTGATTGGTTTCCTAATATTGAACCATCCCTGCATTCCTGGTATAAATCAAGCCTGGTTATTGAGGATATCTCCTAGTCACAAAGAGAGGCCTGGTTTCCTGGTGAGGAGCATCTTCAGGGCTTCTTTCATGCCCTTGTTCCTTAGGCTATAGATGAAAGGGTTCAGCATAGGAGTGACCACAGTGTACATCACCGCCACTGCTGTGTCCTGTTGGGCTGTGTGGGTGGATGTGGGGCTGAAGTATACTCCAATGATTGTTCCATAGAACAGAGAGACCACAGTGAGGTGGGAACCACAGGTGGAGAAAGCTTTCCATTTCCCCACGGTAGATGGGATCTTCAGCACAGTCACAAAAATTCGGGTGTAGGAGATAAGGATGCCAACAAAGGGGATGATAATTGTTAGTGTTCCCACTGTGTTGACCATCAGGTCATTGATGAAGGTGTCTGAGCAGGCCAACTTTAGCAGGGGACTGAGGTCACAGAAGAAATGAGGGATTTCATTGTGGCCACAGAATGAAAGATGGGGCAGTAGGACAGTGTGTATCAAAGCAATAGCATAGGCCCAAAACCAGGACACTACTATCAGAAGGACACAGACCTTTGGTGTCATGATCATGGAATAATGTAGCGGGGAACAGATAGCTACATAGCGGTCATAGGCCATGGCAGTGAGAAGGATGCTATCTATCCCTGCAAACCAAATGAAGAAGAACACTTGTGTTAGGCACCCAGCATAAGGAATTGCTTTGTTACCAGATATGTGATTTGCCAGCATCTTGGGGATGGTAGTGGAGGTAAAGCAGATGTCAACCAGGGACAAGTTGCTAAGGAAGAAGTACATGGGGGTGTGGAGGCGAGAACTGGTCCTAATGGCCAGAATGATGAGCAGGTTCCCCAGACCTGTGATCAGATACATAAGAAGAAACAAGGCGAACAGGAGCGTCTGCTGCTCAGGCTGATCTGAAAGTCCCAGGAGGATGAACTCAGAGACTCCAGACTGATTTCTTCCTTCCATGGGTCTGGTGGGAAGTACACATGGAAGAAGAGATGAAACAAGAATTTAAAGATTAAACAGATTAATGGTTTCATGGATGAGATCAACATTATTTAAAACTATGTATTAAGTTATAATGTTGCATTGTAATAATTGTATCTATTTAATACATGCAAGAGGTGAACTGACCCTTACCTCTTTTGTCTCAGTAGACTATAAGCTTCCAGAGTGCAGGGACTATTTAATTTTTGTCTTTGTATCCTCAGAGCATAGTTCAGTGCCTGGCACATAAAAAAGGAGTTTAATTAATGCTTTTTATTGGATTGATCGATTCCCGACGGTGGATCTGCATTTACCTCAGTTGAGTTTAAAGAATTCATGGGCAGGAATAGTGTTGGATTTGGAGACAGAGGACCTAGTTTTGAATCTGGTTCCATCACTGCATCCCTGTGTGAACTTGGAAAAGTCACTTATACCACCTGGTCCTCATTTTGTTGATCTGCAAAACAAGAAGGTTGAACTGAATAACTTCTACAGGCTCTTCAAGCACCAAATTTATGATCCTACAAGCTCTTGCCATCTCCCTTTGTCACCTCAAGCAAGCAGTCAGTACTACTGACTGATAACTTTCCTACAAAATCCTTTGCTTTGAAGATTACACTATTGATTTTAATTCTGACTTCTGGGGCAAAGTAGAATAAGCCTGAATGCTTTTCCTTGTGATAAGCCTTCAGAAACAGAAGCCAGTTACCATGTTCTTCATTGGTCTTTTCTTCTTCAGTCTACACATTCCCAGTTTCTTCTTTTCATCTTTGTGAGACCGGAACAATACTCTAACCACAGCCTCCATACAAATTAGTCTCATTTAAAATTTTTCCTTAAAAGGTATATAAAGCATCCTTGAAACTTGGTTGGTTCAGGACATTAAAGATGAAGGCTATTGACATTGCTTTCTGGTCCCCTAAATACAAAAAAAAAGTCATGAGGAGCTCTAGGTGCTCACTAATTTTTGGTTGATGAACAACTAGGGGCAACTCAGGCCAGGGAGTTTAACTTAGATGAATCAACTTGGGGTGTCCTCCATGCATATTCTTATTGAGTATCTTTCAAATGCTATGACTCATTAAATCTCCTTTTCTTTATTGTTGGTTGTCCTAGAGGTATCTCATTTTGTCCTATTATCAAATATCAATTAGCAGGGCACTGTCCTGTGTCAGGTCTAGTTGTAAGCACATTGTACAGCCTGACTTCTAGCTTTCTCACCATTCTTGTGGTCCTCCTCTGGATGTGCTCAAATGTGATAATGTCCTCCCCACTCCCACTGATTTTTGTGAATGTAAATGATATCACTAGAAGGAACTTAGTAAGTTTTGCTATGGATTAAGAAGTCCTTGGATAGGAAGTTGTGACTTTAGTGGCACAGTGGTACAGTAAGTGAGGCGATGGGGAGATCCCAGGACTTGGAATCAGAAAGAGTTGAGTTTGAATCCTGCTCAGACACTCTCTAGCTGTAGGACCTAGAGCAAGTCACTTATTTTCTTTTGTTCTTCAGTTTCCACATCTGTAAAATAGGGATAATAATAGCACTTGCCTCACAGGGTTGTTGTGAGGATCAAATTAGTTAACATATGTAAAACACTTTGCAAACCTTGAAGTGATATATAAATGTTGTTATTCTCTTCTTCTTCTTCTTCTTCTTCTTCTTCTTCTTCTTCTTCTTCTTCTTCTTCTTCTTCTTCTTCTTTTCCTCCTCCTCCTCCTCCTCCTCCTCTGCCTCCTCCTTCTTCTCTTCCTTCTCCTACTTCTCCTCCTTCTCCTCCTCCTTTTCCTCCTCCTTCTTCTCTTTCTTCTCTTCCTCCTCCTCTTTTAAGAGATATAGGGAATAAAGAGATGACCTTGGAGCCAACAAGACCAACACACAAACCCTGCTTTTGATACTTACTGAGTATGTAATCCTACGAAGACCATTCAATCTTTCAGCCTTATAGGCAATTCTCTGAAATTCTAAGTTTCAGAGAAGGTGCTGACCTGCTTTGGTAGAGTAACTTCTCTCATCTAGGAGTTGTTTTTGTTTAGTTATTTTTCAGTTGTGTCTGATTCTTCATGACCCCTTTTGGGGTTTTCTTGGTCAAGATACTGGAGTAGTTTGCTATTTTTTTCATCTAATTTTGCAGATAAAGAAACTGAGGCACACAAGGTTAAGTGACTTGCTCACACAGCTACTACATATCTGAGGCTAAATTTGAACTCAGGAAGAGGAGTCTTCTTGACTCCAGGCCTGGTACTCTGTCCATGCACTGTGTCACCTAGCTGCCTTCCAGGAGTTTTCTATATTTTCTATATTCATCAATATATGAGAGGAGAATAAGATGTAAGAAGACTATAACGATAGGAAAAAGGTTAGGAAGAGTTTTGAATGCCAAACAGAGAATATTATATTTGATTCTGGAGATGGAACCACTGGAGTTTATTGAATGGTGGGATGGGGGGCATGTCATAGTCAGATCTTTGCTTTAGTAAGATCAATTTGACAGGTGAGTGAAGGATGGACTAGAGTGGTGAGAGACTACTAGGTAGACCAACCATCAAGCTATTTTGGTATTTCAGGTATGAGGTGATTAGGACCTGCATCAGGGTGGTGGCAGTGTCAGAGGAGAGAAGGGGGATGTGAATGAGAGATTTTATGAAGGTAAAACTGACAAAATTTGGCAACAGATTGGTTATTGGGGTGGGTGGTAGAGAGTAGGTAGAAAGTGATTCTTAAGTTGGGGTCTTGGGGGCCTGGGAAGATGATGGTACTCTTGACAACCACAGATAATATTAGAGATGGGGAGGCTTTGGGAGGAAAGATAGAACTAGTTTAATTTTGAACATATTGAGTTTACAGGACATCCGGTTCCAGATGTCTAATAATGCAGTTGAACATATGACACTCGAGGTCAGCAAAGAAGTTAGGGCTGCATAAGTAGATTTGAGAGTCACTGATATAGAGATAGAAGTCATAGGAGCTGATGAGGCCACAAAGTGAAACAGTGTAAAGGGGGAAGAGAAAAGGGCCCAGCATAGAACTCTGTGGGATACTCACAGTTGGTGGGGATGTCCTGCATGAAGACCCAGCAAAGAAAACTGAAAGGGTATAGTCAGATGAGGAGGCAATATAAGAGAGAGTAGTGTCAAAAAACTTAGAAGAGATTATCCAGGAAAAGAGGGAGATTGAGAGAGTCAAAGACTGCAGAGAGGTCAAGAAGGAGGAGAATTGAGGAAAAAACACATTAGTTTTGGTATTTAAGAGACTTAGTTATTTTGGAGAGAGCAGTTTCAGTTAAATGATCTAGTCAGAAGACAGACTATAGAAGAAAGTGAAAGGAAAGAGAATGGTTTTATACATTGTAGACAGACTTCTCAAGCTATAAGAGAGAGAAGTGATTTGGGATGATAATTAGCAGGAATGGATGGATCAAGTGAGGTTTTCTGAGGATTGGGAAGACACACATCTGATTATAGGCATTAGGAAAGCATCCAATAGACAGGGAGAGATAGAAGATAAGGGAGAGGGCAAATGATAGAGGGGTCATGTGCTGGAGAAGATGGGCCAGAATGGGATTGCTCGTGCATGTAGAGGGGTTTGCCCTGGAAAGAAAGGCTACCTCATTATGTGAGATAGGCGAAGGAGGAGATAGTGGCAGAAGGCATCTGGGTGATGTGAGGCAAGGAGGAGAGGATCAGAGGGAGCTCATGGAGAATCACTTCAAAAGCAGAAACAAAGGTCTACCATTATGTCTACAGTTGAATCAATTCTTGGGACACTGGAGACAATTTCCATCTTCATCATTTTTATTTCATCTTTGTTATCTTGTCTGATCAAGCTAAGATAGAAGAAGCATAGAAAAAGCCACCGTCTTGCTAGTGTTATTTTATACTGAAGATTCTTAGGACTATTGCACAAGTGGATGTAATAACTGCTTTTTGTAATAGAATAAAAGCATGAGAATATAAATTTGTCTTCTGTAGTATCACTGAAACCTCCAATAGCACAAAGGATGACAGGTACCTTACCTTATTCACCTAAAATTTTGATTCCTTTTTCTAGGTTTCTATATTTTAAAATCTTCTCATCTCATGTAACTTTTAATTTCTGAATATTTGGAACATCAATGGCTAATAAAATTGTTCTTATATGTTTGTGGATCAATGAGATGTTTAGATTGTTTTTGACAATGGTTTTAGTTGTGATAATTCCCTAGTTACAATTAAGTTTATTTGTTGAATTATCAAAAAAGGAACAAATATCCAAGAGATACTAAAGCATTCACTTCAGCATCATCTCGCCTTTGCACATGGAGCTTATCTTGCCTGGAATATGCCTTGAGTCTTCAAATCTTTCTATTTCTTCAAAGCACTGGTCAGAGGCTTCCTTCCACTCCTTAACTTTCCTGATCCTCTCAGTTGACCATACTTTTTCCCCTCTTGTAATTACTTTGTGTTACTTTATATATGATCAATAAATAATAAAAATATATAGTCAATAAATAATAATTAAGCACCTACTATATGCCAAGCAGTATGCTAAGTTCTGGGTATACAAAAAAGAAGCAAAAGATATTTCTATAAATTAAGGAATTTACAGTCTAATGGGGAAGACATGTAAACAATTATGTACAAACTATATACTGGACAAATGGGAAATAATCAACAAAGGGAAGGCAATGGAATTAAGAGTGATTGGGAAAGGCTTCCTGTAGAAGAAAGGATTTTTTTTTATGGTACTTGAATGAAGCCAGGGAAGCCAAGAGGTGGAAAGGAGGGAGAACATTCCATGTATTAGTAATAGCTAGTGAAAATTCCCAGATTGGAGAGATGTAGCTTCTTATTTGACAAACAAGGGGGATAGTTTCTATTTATTAATCTATGTACATGTTCCATTCCTGACCCTATCTGAATCTCCCAGTAGAATGGAAACTTGTTGAGGCTTTTTGTCTCTTTGTCACTAGCACCTTGTATAATGCCTTGTACTGAGACACAATAAATTCTTACTCAGTTGTACTGCCTTTGATCACACAGTCAATAATTACCGGAGGATCTGAACACAGATCTTCCCAATTCCAAGTCTGGGTCTCTATTCATTCCACCATGCCATCGATAAACTGACTCCTTGAGACTTAGACCTCTTTTAGCACCAAGTAATAGACAAGTGATAATTATTTGGCAAATGGGAAAGGAGGTAGAGAAGTCAAATGGAGACTTAGAAAACTACAATATTCCTAACCATTTTAGGCAACTGGATTCCACTCTAAAGCTTCAAATCTGAGGCAGTATCATGTACTAGAAAAAGCCCGAGTTACAGTTCCAGATCTGTTTTGAATACACCATGGGACCTTGATTGACTCTCTTTATGGGCTTTAACTTCCCCAGGTGTTAGATGAAAATCTGGCCTCTAAGGTTCGTTTCAGCTCTGATATTTTGTGTTATAACCTCTCTTTTAGTTCTGATGTTCCAACAGTAATATTCCAGGTCTTTTCTTCTCTCTTTTTTAGTCTTTTTATAGCTCTCTCTCTCTCTCTTTGCATGGGATATATATAACTATATATGTAACAAAATTTTCAGATTTATTAAGCCTTAAAATAAACTGACTTTTTTTTTTTTTAAAGCAATTGGGGTTAAGTAACTTGCTCAAGGTTACACGGCTAGTCATTATTTATGTGTGGGTGCTCATTTTCTGAGGTCGGATCTGATCTCGGGTCATCCCAACTCCGAGGCCGCTGCTCTTACTCACTGCGCCACCTAGCTGCCCCTTTAGGGCAATTGGGGTTAAGTAACTTGCCCAAGGTTACACGGCTAGGTTTTTTTTTTTTTTTTGTTTGTGTGGATTAAGTGTCGGAGGCTGGCTCCGGACTTAGGTCCTTCTGACTCCAAGGCCGGCGCTCTATTCACTGCGCCACCTAGCTGCCCCTAAACTAAGACTTTCAAGATACCCAGTACTTCGAGAGCTTTCCAAGTTCCAATAGTTTATGTTTCTATGTTCTGTGACTTCTCGGCTCTAACATTTTGTGTTCTAGAGTCCCTCTTAGCTCTGACATTCTATGTTCTATGCCCTAAGAAGCAGCTAAGTGGCAGAGTAGATAGAATTATGGGTCTGGAGTCAAGAAGTTCTACTAGCTGTGTGACCCTGGATATCACATAATGTCAGTTTGCCTCAATTTCCACAACTCTGAAGTGGGGATAATAGTACCTACTTCCTAGGGTAGTTGTGAGGATTAAAAGAGATAAATATTTGTAAAGCACTTATCACAGAGACTGGTATATTGTAGGAGCTTAATATAAATGCTTCCTTCCTTCCTTCCTTCCTTCCTTCCTTCCTTCCTTCCTTCCTTCCTTCATTCCTTCCCTGACACTAGGTTTCTATGTTCTGGGGTTTCTTCCTGCTCTAACATTCTAGGTTTTATTGTCTAAGGTTCCTTCCAGTTCTGACATTCTGCATTTGTTGTTTTACGGTCTTCCTGAGTTCTGACTTTTAGGTTCTATGTTTGGATCTCTTTCAGTTCTTTTAAGCTTAGACATTCTATGTTACCTGTTCCAAGGACCCTTAAAGTCCTGACATTCAATATTCTAGAGCTCTTTTTAGCATTTAATTTCTATTATCTTATGAGACTCATCCACAACTATTATGTGGAAGATTTCCCCTGTGAAATGAAGAGAAAGTGTCCTCTTTAGATTCACTTACTTGATACTTTGTTTGGTTTGGGTCTTCTGTTCTTTTCCTGAGGGACTCAACTCCATTGCCTTTCCTAGTTCCTTTCCCACATTTGAGATTTTCCACACAGGAAAGCACTCCAAACTGTCACTTCTTCCAGGAGAAAGAAATCTTGAGGCCTTGATTGAGGTGGCATATATGAGAGCAGGAGCCAGCTCTGTTTCCTAGGATGGATGTGTGTAGATAATTTTAGGTCCTTTTACAGGGATTCCCTGGACCTAGAGTCCTAATTCCCTTAGTGCATTGTTAGACACAAGCATGAAGTAATTGTCCATTTTCCACTCTAGCCCCTTGGGGTACAACTTGTTTTGGGAAGAATTTGGCTCAAGTTCAAGTAATTTTCATAATACTTCTGTCAGGAATGATGAGAACTTCCTAGTTGCTGTGTTTTCCTTTCAAAAAAGAGACAGAGCATGAAGATGGAAGAGGCCTTAGAATATAGGATGTCAGAGCTGGGAGAGTTCTTGGAATATACAATATAGAATACTTGACTTGAAAGGGGCCTTAGAACATTGTATCAGAAACTCCCTGAGATGAGTGGCATGTTCACAGTTTGGGAGCCTTCTTCTTTCTATGGTTCATTGCTGGTGGGAGATCATCACTATCTGACACTGCCCCATGCCACCTACTTTCCTTTACAAGAACATGGATTCAAAGGCTCAAAACTAAAATTTATAGTATCATATATCTAGAGTTGGAAGGAACTTTTGCAATCATTTAGCCTCACCTCCTCATTTTACAGATTAGAAAACTGTCAGAGGTCGTAACAATACCACCAATGAATATCCCTTCCCTGAGGCTTGTACAATTTCTGTCATAGATTAGGGAGATGTTTGGAGGTTTCTTTTCCATGTTGGTTTTTCCCTTTCAGTATCTATACAGCATTGAATTTCTTTCTTTCTTTGTTTTTCAATTAATTTATTAGTTTAGTTTCAGTTAACAAGATTCAATTCCATAGTTCCTTGAATTTCAAATTTCCTTTACCTCCTTCCCCCCACTCCCCACGACAGCATATAGTCCAGTATGGGATCTGCAAATACATTCATATTAGACATTAGTCCAATTACAAAGGCGTATTGTACTAGGTGAGATGAAAAATGGTAAAGAAGAAATAAAACCAAACAATGAAAAGAAAAAGATCAATTAGTTTGCTTCCATCAGGATTCAGGCTCAGTTCTTTCTAGTTATATCTCTGGATGTCGCATTTCTCTCCTTCATGAGTCTTTCGGGATTGATCCATATCACTGCATTGCTGAAAAGAGTCCAATCTGTCACAGTTGGTCATCACACATATGATGTGTCTGTGATTGTATACAAATTTCTTCTGATTCTACTCTTCTCGCTCAGCATCAGTTTGTACAAGCCTCTCCAGGTAAATATGAAATCCATCTCCTCCTCGTTTCTTATAGCACAATAATATTCCATTACATTCATATACCACAGCTTGTTTAGCCATTCCCCAATTGATGGGCATCCCTTTAATTTCCAATTCTTTGCAACCACGAAAAGAGCTGCTATAAATATTTTGGTACATTTGGGTCTTCCTCCCACTTCTATGATCTCTTTGGGATATAACCCTAGAAGTGGTATTGCTGGGTCAAAGGGTATGAAATTGTTTATAGCCCTTTGGGCATAATTCCAGATTGTTCTCCAGAATGGTTGGATAAGTTCACAACTCCACCACCAATGCATTAGTGTTCCAATTTGCCTACATCCTCTCCAGCATTTGTCATTTTCTTGTTTTGTCATCTTAGCCAATCTGACTGGAGAGATGTGGTATCTCAGAGTTGTTTTGATTTGCATTTCTCTAATCAATAGTGATTTAGAGCATTTCTTCATATGTTTATAGATATCTTTAATTTCTTTCTCTGAAAACTGCCTGTTCATATCCTTTGACCATTTATCAATTGGGGAATGGCTTGTATTCTTATAGATTTGACTCAATTCTCTGTATATTTTAGAAATGAGTCCTTTATCAGAGACATAGGTTGTATAAATTCTTTCCCAACTTCCCACCTCCCTCTCGATCTTGGTTACATTGGCTTTGTTTGTACAGAAGCTTTTCAATTTAGTGTAATCAAAATTATCCATTTTGCATTTTATAATGCTCTCTAATTCTTGTTTGGTCCTCAAGTCTTCTCCTCTCCACAAATCTGACAGGTAAACTATTCCTTGCTTTCCAAGATTGCTTACAGTATCATCCTTTATATCTAGATCATGCACCCATTTAGACTCGATTTTGGTATATGGTGTTAGATAATGATCTATGCCCAGTTTCTGCCACACTGTATTCCTGTTTTCCCAGCAGTTTTTGTCAAATAGTGCATTCTTATCCCAAAAACTGGGGTCTTTGGGTTTACCAAACAATAGATTACTATATTCATTAACTGCTGGGTCTCCTGTGCCCAATCTATTCCATTGATCCACTACTCTAATCCTCTGCCAGTACCAAGCAGTTTTGATGACTGCTGCTGTATAATACAGATTAAGATCTGGCATAGCTAGTCCACCTTCCCTAGCATTTCTTTTCATTAATTCCCTTGATATTCTATACAATTTGTTTTTCCAAATAAATTTTGTTATTATTTTGTCTAACTCTACAAAGTAGTTTTTTTGTAAATTGATTGGTATGGCATTAAATATATAATTTAGTTTGGGTAAAATTATCGTTTTTATTATATTAGCTTGACCCAGCCATGAGCAATTGATATTTTTCCAATTAGGTAGATCTGATTTTATTTGTGTGAGAAGTGTTTTGTAGTTGTGGTCATATAGGTTCTGGGCAGCATTGAATTTCTTGCAGTATATGCTTTTGGCAACTCTCAAAAGATGTGACCAGTTAATATGGATTTTTAAAATTTTGCTTTTTGAAGGGGGAAAGGCAGGGCAATTGGGGTTAAGTGCCTTGCCCAAGGTCACATGACTAGTAAGTGTTAGGTATCTGAGGTCTGATTTGGACACAGGTCTTCTCATTCCAAGGCTGGTGCCCTATCCACTGTGCCACCTAGCTGCCCCAATGGATTTTTTTTCATGTCCTGTGGCCCATGATACTTCTAATTTATCTGAAGTTGTCAATAGTTCTTTTTTCCAAAGTATCAACTTTCTATCTGGAAGCCCAGGGAATAGCTGAAGACACAAATACTATTCAGGAATCTGCTTCTGAATTCCTTTTTTTTTTTTTTTTTGGTAACCTCCCTTTGTGCCTTTCCCCCTCAATTTATTATTTATTTTTAGCATTTTTCTTTAAATTTTGGTTTTAAATTCTTTCTCTCCCTCTTGCCATTTCCCACCCATTGAGAAAGGCAAGCAATATGGCATCAATTTTATGTATGAGATGATGAAAAACATATTTCCGTATTAGCCATTGCAAAAAAGCAAGAAAAATAAAGTGAAAAAACTAAGTTTCAACTTGCACTCAGAGTTTATCAGTTACCTCTCTGGAGGTGGATGTAATTTTTTATCATGAGTCTTTTAAAATTCTTGTAGATCATTCTGTTGATTAAAGTAGCTAAATCTTTCACAGTTGATTACTGTTGCAATATTTCTGTTATTGTGTACAATGATCTCCTGGCTCTGCTCACTTCATTTTGCATCAGTTCTTATAAGTCTTCCCAAGTTTTTCTGAAACTATCCTCCTTGTCACTTCTCATATAACAACAGTATTCCATCATAACCATATGCCATAACTTGTTTATCCATTCCCCAATTGATAGACATCCCTTTAATTTTCAATTTTCAATTTCAAATTTCAATTCTTTGCCATCAAAAAAGAGCTGCTATCAATATTTTTGTCCATTAAGGTCCTTTTCCTTTTCCTTTGATCTCTTTGTGAGTCAGACCTAGTAGTGATATTGCTGAATCAAAGGGTATGCATAATTTTATAACCCTTTGGGCACAGTTCCAAACCATTCTCCAGAATGGTTGGACGAATTCACAACTCCACCAATAGTGCTTTAGGGACTTAATTTTTTCAAATTTTTTCTGGCAGGTGTGATTTTCCTTTTCTGTCATATTAGCCAATATGATATCTGTGAGATGGTATCTAGGAGTTTTAATTTGCATTTCACTAATCAATAGCATTTAGAGCATTTAAAAATATTACTATATATATATCTTTGATCCAGCAATACTATTTCTAGGTCTACAGCCCAAAGAGATAAAAAAGGTCGAAAGGAATGGGTTGCACATAGATATTTATAGCAGCTCTATAAAGAATGGTTTGTTTCAGAAAAGCCTGGAAAAACTTATACAAATTGATGCATAATGAAGGGAGCAGAACTAGGAGAATAATGAACACAGAAACAGCAGTGTTGTATGACGATCAACTTTGAATGATTTAGCTATTCTCAGCAATACAATAATCCAAGACAATTCCAAAGGACTCATGGTGAAAGATGCTCCAGAGAAAGAACTCACAGAGTCTGAATGTAGATTGAAACATGCTATTTTTCACTTTCTGTATTTTTTCATGGTTCTTTTCCCTCTGGATTTGTGTCTTCTTTCACAACATGACTAATATGGTAATATGTTTTGCATGATTGAACATATATAACCCATATCAAATTGTTTACTGTCTCATGGAGGGAAGAAGTGAGGGAGAGAAAATCTGGAACTCAAATTTTTTTAATGTATGCTAAAATTGTCTTTACATGTAACAGAGGAAAAAATAAAATATTATTTAATGCATGGTCAAAAAAGGAAGTCACCTTAGAACTTAAAAAAAAATCAGCACCTTGACTTCATTGGTATAGGGGACTGGCAAGAAGGACAACTCTCTCACTAAAGCAGATTGGGCAATCATCCTGCAATTTATGTTTTTTTGTTTTTTGTTTGGGGGAAGGCAGGGTAATTGGGGTCAAGTGACTTGCCCAAGATCACACAGCTAGTAAGTGTGTCAAGTGTGTGAGGTCGGATTTGAACTCAGGTCCTCCTGACTCCAGGGCTAATGCTTTACTCACCGAGCCACCTAGCTGCCCCTCAATTTATGTTCTTTTTTTTTTTTCCAATTTGTGTCCTTGAAGGATTGTCTCGGGGCACTGAAAGATTTGGTGGCTTTGCATGGGTCACCCAAATTGAATGTGTCAGAGAGGCAGGACATCTACCTAGGTCTTCCTGACTCCAAAGCCAACTCTCTAGTTATTATGACAAACTGCCTAGAGCATCAGAACTAGAAGAGATCTTACATCATAGAATATAGTGTGGTAGAGTTTCAGACTTCAGATTTTAGAACATAGAACACAGAAAGTTGGAAGTGAAAGAAATGTCAAAACAGAATGGCTGAGCTGGAGAAAACCATAGAGATCATACAGACCAGGGATTTTTCAACATTTTTTTGTGTTATAGATTCCTTTGACAGACAGTTCTATGAAGCTTATGAATTTCTCAGAATAATGTTTGTAGTTTACGTTCATAATTAAATAAAATGCTAAATTTCATTTAGAGGTTAGTGAAAATAAAACTAATTTTTTCCATCTAAGTTCATGGACCCCCCTGACATCTGTCCATGAAATCCTTGGAAGAACCTTTGATGTAGAGCACTGTCTTCAAATTGGGATGTGAAACAATACTGTGGGACTCACAAGACCATCTATTTGGGTGCAAGAAGAAAATATTAGAACTTCTATTTATATTTTTCTAAAAAATACAAGAAAGTAATTAAAATTTTCTAATATTTACTAAATAGATACTTACCAGTGTCCTCATTTGGTCCATATGTCAAATGCTCTTTTATATGGAAAGAATCTTGAGGGAAGAGGGAGTTTTTGAGAGTGGTGCTTTTACTTTTTACCTTTCCATCAGTGTGCCTGGATAAGTGAAATTATAGATTATATTATCTAGTTTTAACCAAATTCGCTGTCACAAATTTGACAAATAGCTTAAAAAATTTCTGCACAGAAACTACAGATGGAGGATAAGGTTATCAATATGACCATAAGCTTAATAGGACTAGAGGAAGCTATTCTGTCTCCTTTCTGCATGTCTCTCCCTTTTGCATTTCCCAGACTGACCATTATTCCAAGAAGTTCATAAGCTTCATAGAATTGTCAAAGGAGTCTACGACACAAAAAGGTTGAAAAATTCCTGGTCTGTATGATCTCTGTGGTTTTCTCCAGCTCGGTCATTCTGTGTTTTAATGTTTCTTTTACTTCCAACTTTCACTTCCACTTGACCATTTCCTCCAACTTCCATGTAAAATACTAACACTGATTAAAGTCATAAGGGTTAGTGACTGCTGATTTATTTATTTTTCAATAGGAACAATTTGTAGCAAAGGAAAAGAAAGAGACTTTAGAGCACAGAACAGAGAAGGTTAGATCAAGAAGTCACCTGTTATAGGAATATTAATTTTTAAGATCTTCCCTGCCCCTAGGTTAAGTGCACCTGGAACCTGTGGTGGGAGGCTTGTTTTTCAGGAACACCCACACCTTGGTGCTTTGTGTTTGGGCAGTGGGTCAAGAAGGTTGTTACATTCTCTGACCCGGGAGAAGGCTATATAATCCCTGATGTGAGACTTTGTTTTGGGGCTCACTTTGAAAAGTGTTGTGTGATTTGACCAGATGAGACTCTGGGCAGCTGTGGAGAGCCCCCCGGCTTTGAAAAACCCAGATGTTGATTGCCTCCCTCTCTGGTAACTGTGATTTGGTATGGATGTAATGGTTGGACAGTTGGAGGCCTGTCTGCTTGAAATGTTTCTGTCTGTATACTCTGAAGTTCAGGGTGCCGACCTTTTCCCCCTGAACAAGGTAAATGATATATTTGATTGGTTACGGGTCTTCCTCCCACTTCTATGATCTTTTTGGGATATAGCCCTAGAAATGCTATTACTGGGTCAAAGGATATGCAATTATTTATAGCCCTTTGGGCATAGTTCCAGATTGCTCTCCAAAATGGTTGAATCAGTTCACAGCTCCACCAACAATGCATTAGTGTTCCAATCTTCCACATCCTCTCCAACATTTGTCATTTTCCTGTTCTGTCATCTTAGTCAATCTGACTGGTGAGATGTGGTATCTCAGAGTTGTTTTTATTTGCATTTCTCTAATCAATAGTGATTTAGAGCATTTCTTCATACTCTTATAGATAACTTTAATTTCTATCTCTGAAAATTGCCTGTTCATATCCTTTGACCATTTATCAATTGGGGAATGACTTATATTCTTATAGGTTTGACTCAATTCTTTGTATATTTTAGAAATGAGGCTTTTATCAGAGACACTGGTTGTAAAAATTCTTTCCATTTGGGTTTTTCTTTGTGAAGATACTGGAGAGGTTTGCCATTTCCTTCTCCAGATCATTTTACATATGAGGAAGTTGAGGCTTCTTGTGCTGGGTGCCAGGGGCCTGTCATTGGTTTTGTGTTCTGGGGCCTCAGGTGCTGGCAGCTTGAGGCTGTAGGTATCTGGCAGTTTCCCTGGTGCTGAGCTGGGATCCTAGTGGTGTGGTCTGCTGTATACTGAGGCCAGGTGGGATTTTTTCTGTATTGGGGCTACACTGAAGCAAGTAGAAGTCCTGTCACTGAAGGACATCTGCCTGCCTGGGGCTGCACTAAAACACATGAAAGTCTGGCAACTGCCTACCTGAGGCTACACCAAAGCACGGGGAGGTCTGGCCATTGGAAGATGCCTGCCCACCCAGGCTGTGCTTAAGCACTTGGTGGTTCTCTGAATTGGTTCTCTAGCTATGCTAAGGCAATAGGGGGTCCTGGTGTTAGCATTTAACTGCTCCACTATGCTGGGGCTCAAGATCTCCTACTAGTTTGCTGAGGTGAGGCTTGCTGTTGGCTTACTGGGATACTTTATGTCCTGGAATGCTCTCAATTTTAACCTGAATGAGATGGACCTTTTTTTTTTTGCCAGTTTTCCAAGTCTCCTGGACTAAAAGACTGCCCCACCCCATCTTTCTTCTGCTTCCACTTCTCCAGGATTTGTTCTGGCATGCTATTTTATGGTTGTTCCAAGGTGAATATAGAAAAGGGACAGGGATTTATTGCTTACTCTTCCATTTTGGCTCCTTCTGGAAACACTTTCAACTAACCAAAGACAAGTATCCCTTGTTCTTCTGCTGGAAAGAAAGGCCCCAGTTGTGTATTCATCAGGAAAAATTGATGAGAGTAATATAATAAGTAATCAATGGCCATTCATGGATTAGGTGCTTGTTAAGTGCCAGGTACTGGCATATATTTCCAAGTGTTCTGTCCAGATGAATTCAAGTTGGCTCAATTCAACTATTTCTTCAGGTGATAAAAAAACTAGCATATAGGATGACTTTCTGAATCAATTGGTATTCTTGAATTAATTAGTATTAGTATTCTGCTTTTATTCAAATATGAACTTGTCTCTGATGTAGAATATGAGCTCACCAAAGGCAGAGATTGTTTCAATCTTACTGTATACTCAGGTTTTACCTAGCAAGCACCTGGCACATTGCTGATGTTTAATATATCTCTGTTGAACAATTATTTGATGTGATTACTGAGCTACTGCCAGTGTTACATGAAAGATAGGGAGAAATAATGGCAGTTTCAAGTCCCTTTTCTCTACCAATACGGGCCTGAGAACCAAGAACCTGGTTGGTTCAACCCATTTGAAGCACCAGAAAGAAGGCAACTGGGTGGTACAGTGGACAGAGTGCTGGGTCTGGGAGTCAGGAAGACCTGAGTTCAACTACCACTTCAGAATTTACTAGCTCTGGGGGCTCACTTTGAGAAGAGTTATGTGATTTGCTCAGATGAGACTCTGGGCAGCCATTGACATCCCCAGCTTTGAAAACCCAGATATTGGTGCTTCCCTCTCTGGTAACTGACTAGGTATGGATGTAATGGTCAGACAGCTGGAAGCCTGCCTGCTGATCCATTTCTCTGTCTGCTTGTAACTTTTGCTTGTAACTTGTTTGTATTTTCTGAAGTTCAGGGTGCTGACCTTTTCCCCCTGAACTAGGTAAATAATATATGTTTGATTAAAACAAGATTGTTAACCCATTTTGAGTTGCTTTCCTTTAGAAAAGTAGATCTAAGAACCTGTGCTAACAGCCATCCTGGGTATTCTGGGGTGCTTGCTGCTACACAGAGGAGCATCAGAAAGAGATAAAAAAGAAAAGAAAGGACCTACTTATACAAAAATATGTATAACAGCTATTTTTGTGGTGGAAAAGAACTGGAAATTGAGGGGATTGCCCATCAATTGGGGAATGACTTAACAAGTTGTGGTATATGAATGTAATGGAATACTATTTTGCTATAAGAAATGATGAGCAGGTTGATTTCAGAAAGAAACTGGGAAGATATAAACAAATTGATAGAAAGGGAAATGCACAGAACCAGGAAAATATTGGACATGGTAACAACAGTATTATATGATGAACAACTATGAATGACTAGTTATTCTCGGAATGATCCAAGACAATTCCAAAGGACTCATGGTGAAAAATATCATCTAACTCCAGGGAAAGAACTGATGGAATCTGAATTCATATTGAAGCATATTATTTGTCCTTTTTTTCTCTTTGGGTCTGTGTCTTCTTTCACACCATGACTAATATAGAACTGTGTTTTGTATGACTGCATGTGTATAACCTATATCAAATTGTTTACCATCTCAGGCAGAGAGGAAGTAAGGAGGGAGAAAATTTGGAACTCAATTTTTTTTTGCTCTTTGGAGGACAGTTGGGGTTAAGTAACTTGCCCAAGGTCACACGGCAAATTTTTGTATTAAGTGTCTGAGGATGGATTTGAACTCAGGTTCTCCTGATTTCAGGGCTGGTGCTCTATTCACTGTACCACCTAGCCGCCCTCAAATTTTTTAAAAAAAAGAATGTCAAAAGTTGTCTTTACATGTAATTTTGAAAAATAAAATGTTATTTGAAAAAGAAAGAAAAAAAAAGAATTTACTAGCTCTGTGACTCTAGACAAGTCATTTAATGTCTCTGCCTCAGTTTCCTCAATTGTAAAATGAAGTTAGTAATAGTACCTTCCTCCCAGGATTGTTGTGAGAATCAAATGACTTATTTTAAAAGTACCTGGCACATAGCAGTTTCTATATAAACACTAGCTTTATTATTATAAAGGAGGATGGCTCCAAGGGTAGCCAAGGGACACATGCCAAGATACAAGTCTTCTGCTTCTGAGTATGTAGTCAGATGGACAGAGAGATGGATATATGTACATGTGTATTTTTTTCCCCAGGATACGTACAGTTTTAAAAACCTCTGCCTTAGGAGAACCAAAACTTTAACTATAATTCTGGGTTCACTCCAGTCCATTCAGCTGCCAAAGTGATTTTCCTACAGCATAGGTCCAATCACATCACTGCAATAATAAAAAACTCTAATGGCTCTCTGTCACCTCAGGCATTAGAAGTCCTTCATTACCTAACCTGGTGTTACCTTTCCAGTCTCCTTACATCTTACATCCTTGATATACTCTTTGATCCAAGGAAACTGGCCTCCTTGCTATTCCCTGCATAAAGCACACCATCTCTGAAATTCAGACAAGTTCTCTCTCTGGCTGTCCTCCATGCCTCATTTCCATCTCCTGGTTTCCCTGGATTCTTTCTAGTCCCAATTAAAAGCCTACCTTCTACAGGAAGCATTTTCCAATGCCTCTTAATTCTAGTGCTTTCCCTCTCATGATTTTTTTTTTTTACAAATGCTTTATTAACTTCTGGTTTACACCATTCATTTCCACCAGATTATGAGTTACATTTTCCCCCATTTTTTCCCTACCCACCACCCCAGAATAGCGGTCCCACTAGATATCCCCTCATCCAATCTGCTCTCTCTCATATCTTCTCCCATACCCCCTTTGACTTTGCCATTAGGGAAAGGTGAATCTCTGAGCCCCATTGCCTGGACATCTTATGAAACATTTAATTTTAAAACTTTGATTTTCAGATCCATTCCCTTCCTCCCTTGTCACCCACTCCCTCTGAGAAGATAAGCAATTCAGTATGTGTTGTACATGTATAGCTATGCAAAACATAACCATAGTAGATACATTGTAAAAGACTGCTTATATTTCCCTCCCACCCGTCTCACCTCCCACCTGGTCCATTCCCTACTTTGATCCTGTCCCTCTTTGATAGTGGGTACTTCCAACCTCCTCTCTCCCCAGAAGGCCCTCCCCTCCATCATCCCCTCTCTCATCCCCCTTTCCCCTACTCGGGAGAGTGAGTGAGGGTAAGATATTCCATTTAGTGTGTATGTGATTCTCTCCTTGAGCCAACTTCAATGAGAATATGCTTTTGCATTTTTGCCTTCCTGTTCTTCCCCTCCCCTGCAACTACTTCCCCTTGCCTCTTCTACATGAGATAGTTTACCCTACCCTGTCTCTCTCCATCTCCTCTTGCCACTTTCCTCTCTCACCTCTTGACTTCACCCCTTAAGAATCATCCCTTCCTTGGGGCAGCTAGGTGGTGCAGTGAGCAGAGTGTTGGCCCCAGACACCCAACACACAAACAAAAACCCAGCCTCTTGACCCCGGGCAAGTCACCCAACCCCAATTGCTCTCCCCCCCAAAAAAAGAATCATCCATTCCCATCAAATTCAACCTGTGCCCTCTATCCATGTATACCTGTGAACATATGCCATGTACCCTTCTTCAATTATTTTCATAATGAGAAAGGTTTCATCAAACACAGTTATTGTTTTTCCATGTAGGAATGTAAATAGTTCAGCTTTGATAAGTTCCTTTTGATTTCTTTTCCTTGATTACCTTCTCAAGCATCTCTTGCTTCTTGTGTCTGAATGTCAAATTTTCTATTCAACTCTGGTTTTTTCGTCAAGAATGTTTCAAAGTCCTCTATTCCACTGAATGACCATATTTTCCCCTGAAACAAGATACTCAGTTTTGCTGGGTAGTTGACCCTTGGCTTCAATCCCAGCTCTTTTGCCCTCTGGAATATCATATTCCGTGCTCTTCGATCCCTCAGTGTAGAAGCTGCCAGGTCCTGTGCTATTCTGATTGTATTTCCAGAATATTGAAATTGTTTCTTCCTGGCTGCTTGTAGTATTTTCTCCTTGATCTGGGAGTTCTGGAGCCTGCCTATAATATTCCTGGGAGTTTTCTTTTTGGGATCTTTTTCAGGAGGCTATTGGTGGATTCTTTCAACCTCTATTTCCCCCACTGGGTCTAAAACATCAGGGCAATTTTCCTTGACAATTTCTTTAAGGATGGTTTCTAGGTTCTTTCTTTGATCATGGCTTTCAGGTAGTCCAATAATTTTTAAATTATCTCTCCTGGATCTATTTTCCAGGTCAATGGTTTTTCCCATGAGATATTTCACATTGCCTTCTATTCTTTCATTTGTTTGGATCTGTTTAATAGTATCTTGATTTCTCATAAAGTCACTAGCTTCCATTTGCTCCAGTCTAACTCTGAAGGAATGAATCTCCTCAGTGAGCTTTTGAGATTCTTTTTCCATCTGGCAAATTCGACTTTTAAGGCATTCTTCTCCTCATTGCCTTTCTGAGCCTCTTTTGCCATTTGAGTTAGTCTATTTTTTAAGGTGTTATTTTCCTCAGTCAGGCTGTTGACTGTCATTTCATACTTTTCTTGCATCTTTTTCATTTATCTTCCCAAATTTTCCCCCACTTCTCTTATCTGCTTCTTAAGGTCCTCTATGGCCTGTAGCCAGCTTGTATTTTCATTTGGGGCTTTTGGTGCAGGAGTTCTGACCTCACAGTCCTCCTCCATGCTTTGAGCCTCTTTGCCCCTAAAATAGGAGTCCAATGTTGAACTTTTCTGTTTATTTTGTTTCATTTGCCTAGGCATGTTGCCACTTAATTACTTGATTTTTGGGCTTGTTGCCACAGTAGGACTCTGCCACCAGACAGGGGAGCTTCTGCTCAAACGTGGGGTCTTCACAACTTCCGGAAATTGGGTGGCCTCTATAAAGCCTCTACCCACTCTGGCAAATTGGATACCCACCCCAAACTTCCCCCCCAGACCACAATCCAGATCCAGGTAGTTTAAAGCAAGAGTGATTAACCCCCAGACTGATTGCTGGATCTCCCTACAGTTCGCAGACCAGGAGCTAGAGCCACTACTGAAGCTGCAAAATGGCTTCTGTGTAGCTGTTTCTTCAGCAGCTTTTTGCCCCCAGGGGAGGAAGCCAACACGTTCCCCAAATACTGGTCCCAAAGTCCATAGGGCACTAACCTCTCACTTTGTCCTAGGCATATCTGTGCTGATAATTCTGGAATCGCTACATTTGCTGGTGTTTTGGGGTCCCTCCAGCAGGCTGGAGGTCCGCCCGCCCTGGGGCTAAAACCTTGGACCTGGGCTCAGCTCTGTGCGCTGCGCAGTCGGTTCCCAGTGTGCTGTGCTGCCTGCTCTCAGAGCACTGTGCTGGCCACTCCCTGCAGGGCTGCTGGGCTGTCCTCAGCAGGAGGTTAGCTTCTCTGTGCCGTTCTGTGAGTGCTTTGGCTCCAGAAGTTGTTAGGAGCCCCCTTTCACATTGTTTGAAATTTGTGTGGGGCAGAGCACATTGGAAATGCTGTTTCTACTCTGCCATCTTGGCTCTGCCCCCTCTCATGATTTCTTAATTATTCCACATATCACTTTTCTGTACACAAATCTGTTAGTAAGGGACCTCAATTAAAGTGATCATTTTGCTATTTAGCTGATGTGGGAATGATAACAGGTGGAGGACTGGGTGATGAGAGAAACTAACTCCTCTCCCTTCTCCACAACTCCCAGGCTGAAGTGTGTGCTTGTGACCATAGAGGAAAGTCAAAAGGAATATTCAGTCCAGTGAGCCTTCTTAGCCTTTAATATATTTACAGAATAATTTAAGTCAATAAACATTTTAAAATAAGTTTTTATTAGTGTTTAGTTTTTTTATATACCTATAATTTTCCCCAAAATCTCTCCCAGAAACATTGCTTATAACAATGGTTTTTAAAAACAAAGAAAAAAGAAGACAAATCAGCATAAATGTTAAGTGCATCAAAAGCATTTTAAAATATATGCAGTGGAGCACACTTGTGTATTTCTTACCTCTGCAAAGTTGTAGATGGGAACGTCTTCTCATATGTATTCCTTTTAATTAATTATTGATTGATTTTTATTTTTCAACATTCATTTCCACAAGATTTTGGGTTAAAATTTTCTCCCCATTTCTTTCCTCTCCCCACCCCAAGATGGCATGCATTCTGATTACCCCTTCCTCCAGTCTGCCCTCCCTTCTATCACCTCCCCCCCCTTATCCCTTTCCCCCTTACTTTCTTGTAGGGCAAGATAGATTTCTATACCCCATTGTCTGTACATCTTATATCTCAGTTGTATGTAAAAATATTTTTTAAACATTTGTTTTAAAAAATTTGAGTTCCAAATTCTCTCATATCTTTCCTCCATGCTCACCCTCATTGAGAAGGTAAGTAATTCAGTATAGGTTATACATGTGTTATGCAAAACACTTCCACAATGGTCATGTTGTGAAAGACTAACTATATTTCCCTACATCCTATCCCCTCCACTTATTCTATTTTCTCCTTTGACCCTGTGCCTTTTCAAAAGTGTTTGCTTCTGACTACCCTCTCCCCAAATCTGCTCTCCCTTCTATCAACACCCCCCTCCCCAAAACCCTTTCCCTTACTTTCCTGTATGGTAAAATACCCAATTGGGTGTGTATGCTATTCCCTCCTTAAGCCAAATCTGATGAGATTAAAGTTCACTCATTCCTTCTCACCTCACTCCTCTTCCCTTCCTTTGTGAAACCTTTTTCTTGCCTCTTTTGTGTGGAATAATTTACCCCATTCTATCTCTCCCTTTCTCTTTCTCCAAATATATTCCTCTCTCACACTTTAATTTTATTTTTTAGATATCATCCCTTCATATTCCATATTCAGCTCACCTTTGCCATCCATCCATCCGTCCGTCTGTCCATCTGTCTGTCTACCTATGTATCTCTTCCACGTATCCTAATACTGAGAAAAGTCTTATGATTTACAAATATTGTTTTTCCATGTAGGAATGTAACCAGTTCAACTTTAATAAGTCCCTTATGATTCTCTTTTATGTTTACCTTTTCATGCTTCTCTTGATTCTTGTATTTGAAAGTAAAATTTTCTATTCAGTTCTGGTCTTTTCATAAAGAATGCTTGAAAGTCATATATTTCATTGAATATCCATTTTTCTTTTTTTCCTCTAATTTATTTATTTTTTTTAGTTTTCATCATTTATTTTCACAAGATTTTGAGTTACAGATTTTTTCCCTGTCTCTCCCCTGCCCCCACCCCAAAATAGCAAGCCTACTGGATACCTCTTCCCCCAATCTGTTCTTTCTTATATCCTTTCCCATCCCCCTCTAACTTTCTAGTAGGGCAAGAGGGATTTCTATACCCCAGTGCCTGTATATATTTTTTCCCAGTTGCATGTAACATGCATTAACATTTGTTTTTTGAAACTTTGAGTTCCTGAGTCTTTCCCTTCTTCCCTCCTCATCCACCCCCCACTGAGAAGACAAGCAATTCAACGTAGGTTGTACATGTATAGTTACACAAAACATTTCCATAGTAGTTAATATTGTGAAAGACTAACTATACTTCCCTCCATCCTATCCCACCCCCATTTATTCTATTTTCTACTTTGACCCTGTCCCATTTCAAAAGTGTTTGTTTCTTACCCTCTCCCCTAATCTGCTCTCCCTTCTATCACCCCCCATCCCCTTCCCCCTGCTTTCCTGTAGAGTAAGATACCCAATTGAATGTGTATGTTATTCCCTCCTTAAGCCAAATTCAACGAGAGAAAGGCTGACCCATTCCCTTTCACCTTCCTGCTCTTCCCCTCCATTTTAACAGTTTTCTCTTGCCTCTTTTATATGAGATAATTTATCCTAATCTTTCTCTCCCTTTCTCCTTCTCCTAATATATTACTCTCTCACCTCTTAATTTTATTTTTAAGTTATCACCCCTTCATATGAAACCCATCCTGTGTCCTTTATCTATGTATATGTGTACACACAATTGCACACACTCACATATATTTATACACACATACACCCTCCTATACATACATATATGTATGTATACATATATATTCCCTTCAACTATCCTCATATTGAGAAAAGTCTCATGAGTTACAATTATCATTTTTCCATATGGGAATGTAAATAGTTTAACTTAAAAAAATTCCTTATGATTTTTTTTCCTGTTTACCTTCTCATACTTCTCTTGGTTCTTGTAATTGAAAGTCAAATTTTCTGTTCAGCTCTGGTTTTTTCATCAAGAATGCCTGAAAGTCCTCTATTTCATTGAATGACCATATTTTCCCCTGAAGCATTATACTCAGTTTTGCTGGGTAGGTGATTCTTGGTTTTAATCCTAGCTCCTTTGGCCTCTGGAATATCATATTCCAAGCCCTTCGATCCCATAATGTAGAAGCTGCTAGATCTTGTGTTATCCTGATTGTGTCTCCACTATAGTAAAATTGTTCCTTCCTGGCTGCTTGTATATTTTCTCCTTAACCTGGGGACTCTGGAATTTGACTATGATATTCCTAGGAGTTTTCTTTTTGGGATTTTTTTCAAGAGGTGATTGCTGAATTCTTTAAATTTCTAATTTGCCCTCTGGTTCCAGAATATCAGGGAAATTTTCCTTGAGAATTTCCTGAAGGATGATTTCTAGGTTCTTTTTTTGATCATGGCTTTCAGGTAGTCCAATAATTTTAAAATTATCTCTCCTGGATCTATTTTCCAGGTCAGTGGTTTTTCCAATGAGATATTTCACATTGCCTTGTACTTTTTCATTTGTTTGGATCTGTTTTATGGTATCTTAATTTCTCATAAAGTCATTGGCTTCCAATTGCTCCAATCTAATTCTGAAGGAATTATTCTCTTCAGTGAGCTTATGAAATTCCGTTTTCATCTCGTAAATTTGGCCTTTTTTTTTTTACATTTTTTTAAACAAATGCTTTATTAACTTCTGTTTTACATCATTCATTTCCACCAGATTTTGAGTTACAATCATTTCCCCCCCATTATTCCCCTACCCAACCTCCCAGAAGAGTAGTCCCACAAGATATCGCTTCCTCCAATCTGCTCTCTCCCATACCTTCTCCCATACCCCCATCGACTTTTCCATTAGAGGAAGGTGAGTCTTTGTGTCCCAATGCCTGCACATCTTATCTCCCTATTACAAGCAAAAGAGTATTAATAATAGTATTTATATATTTGAAACATTTAATGTTAAGACCTCGAATTTCAGATCCATTTCCTTCCTCCCTTGTCACCCATTCCCTCTTGGGAGATAAGTAATTCAGTATATGTTGTACATGTCTAGCTATGCAAAACATTATCATAGTAGATATATTGTACAGGACTGCTTATAATTCCCTCCCACTCATCCCACCCCCACCTGGTCCATTCCCTACACAATCCTGTCCCTCTTCTATAGTGGGTACTTCCAACCTCCCCTCCCCCCAAGGATGCCCTCCCATCCATCATCCCTCCTCTCATCCCCCTTCCCCTATCCTGCTGCAGGTTGAGATATCCCATTTAGTATGTATGTCATTTTCTCCCTGAACCAAATTCAATGTGAATGTGGTTTTGCCTTTTTAGCCTTCCTTATTCTCCCCCTCCTTTGCAACCACTTCCCCTTGCTTCTTCTATATGGGATAGTTTACCCTACCCTGTCTCTCCCCATCTCCTCTTGCCACTTTCCTCTCTTACCTCATAATTTCATCCCTTGAGTGTTCTCCCTTCCCAACAAATTCAACCTATGCTCTCTATCCATATATAACTGTAACCATATATACACACATTCACATATGTATTCATATGACCTCACCTCCTTCTTCCATTATTTTCATAGTGAGAAAGATATCATCAGTCATAGTTATTGTTTTTCCATGTAGGAATGTAAATAGTTCAACTTCGATAAGTTCCTTTTGATTTCTTTTCCCTGATTACCTTCTCAGGCATCTCTTCCTTCTTGTGTCTGGATGTCAAATTTTCTATTCAATTCTGGTTTTTTCCTCAAGAATGCTTGAAAGTCCTCTATTCCACTGAATGACCATATTTTCCCCTGAAACAAAATACTCAGTTTTGCTGGGTAGGTGACCCTTGGGTTCATTCCCAGTTCTTTTGCCCTCTGGAATATCATATTCCATGCCCTTCGATCCCTCAGTGTAGAAGCTGCCAGGTCCTGGGCTATTTTGATTGTGTTTCCACAATATTGAAATTGTTTCTTCCTGGCTGCTTGTAGTATTTTCTCCTTGATCTGGGGATTCTGGAACCTGGCTATAATATTCCTGGGAGTTTTCTTTTTGGGATCTTTTTCAGGAGGTGATCTGTGGATTCTTTCAACCTCTATTTTGCCCTCTGGATCTAAAACATCAGGGCAGTTTTCCTTGAGAATTTCTTGAAGGGTGATTTCTAGGTTCTTTCTTTGATCATGGCTTTCAGGTAGTCCAATAATTTTTAAATTGTCTCTCCTGGATCTATTTTCCAGGTCAGTGGTTTATCCCATGAGATATTTCACATTGCCTTCTAATCTTTCCTTTGTTTGGATCTGCTTAACAGCATCTTGATTTCTCATAAAGTCATTAGCTTCCATTTGCTCCAGTCTAACTCTGAAGGAATGAATCTCCTCAGTGAACTTTTGAGATTCTTTTTCCATCTGTCAAATTCGACTTTTTAAGGCATTCTTCTCCTCATTGCCCTTTTGGGCCTCCTTTGCCATTTGAGCTAGTCTATTTTTTAAGGTGTTGTTTTCCTCAGTCAGGCTGTTGACCCTCATTTCATACTTTTCCTGCATCCTTCTCATTTCTCTTTCCAATTTTTCCTCCACTTCTCTTATTTGATTTTTAAAGTCCTTCTTAAGGTCCTCTATGGCCTGCAACCTGCTCATGTTTTCCCCTGGGGCTTTTGGAGCAGGACTTCTGACCTCACAGTCCTTTTCCCTCTCTATGCCCCCAAAATAGGAGTCCAGGGTTGCATTTTTCTGTTTCCTTTGCCTTGGCATGTTGCCACTTAATTGCTTGACTTTTGGGCTTGTTGCCACACTATGGCTTTAAGGCCAGATAGAGGAATTTTCGTCCCGAAGGTGTGGGGGGCAACTTCAGTTTCTGGCAAGCTGTAAACCCACCCATGACTTCCACCCTAGATCACAATCCAGATCCAGGGAGGTTAAAGCAAGAGGGATTACCCCCCAAGACTGATAGCTGGATCTCCCTATGATTTGCAGGCCGGGAGCTGGAGCCACCTCTGAAAACTACAAAATGGCATGTCTCCTCAGGGGCTTCTAGCCCCCAGGGGAGGGAGCTGACACATCCCCCAAATATTGGTCCCAAACTCCATAGGACACTAACCTCTTACTTTGTCCTAGGCATGTCTATGTTGATAATTCTGGAGTCACCACAGCTCCTGGTGTTCTGGGGTTCCTCCAGCGGGCTGCCGGCCCTGTCGCCCTGGGGCTAAAACCTTGGCTCACGGGGACCTGGGCTTGGCTCGGCTCCCTGTGCTCTGTGCGCTGCCAGGTCCCAGACCGCTGCGCTGGTCCTTCCTGCAGGGCTGCTGGGCTGTCCTCAGCAGGAGGTTAGCTTTTCTGTGTCGTTCTGTGGATGCTGGGGCTCCAGAAGTTGTTCAGAGTCCCCTTTTACATAGTTTGGGGGGAATCTGGGGGCAGAGAGGCTTGGAGGAGCTATTTCTACTCCGCCATCTTGGCTCCGCCCCCCGCAAATTTGGCCTTTTAAGGCATTCTTCTCCTCATTGGCTTTTTGGACCTCTTTTGCCATTCGAGTTATTCTACTTTTTAAGGTGCTATTTTCTTCAGATTTTTTTTTGGGGGGTCTCCTTTAGTAGGCTGTTGACTCGCTTTTCATTATTTTCTTACATCATTCTCATTTTTCTTCCCAGTTTTTCCTCCACTTCTCTTACTTGATTTTCAAAATCCTTCTTGAGCTCCTCCATGGCCTGTGACCAGTTCATATTTTTCTTAGAAGCTTTTGATGCAGGAGTTCTTACTTCACTTTCCTCCTCTAGTTTCATTATTTGATCCTTTTTGTCTCCCAAAAGGGATTGTATGGTCTGATTGAGCTTACTCATCTTAACATTTATTTGACTTTTGAGTTCTTTGCCATGGTAGAACTCTGCTTACAGAATGGAGAGAGCTTTGTCCCAAATTGCTGGGGTTTTTTGCAGCTATTGGAGCTATTAGTTGGTGCATTCTCTACAGACCCCACAAGCTCTGGCTCACTGGCCATACACCCTAGGACCACCACCCAAGGCTGTGATCCAGATCCAGGCAGGTGTTATGGGAATGGGAATCCAAAGATCTTCCCTGCTCATTGGCCTTTTGATAGGCTTAAGTGATTCTCAGAACCTTCCTTGATTTGAAAATATACTCTACCCCCTAACAGGCTGAATGTGGTCACATGGAACCTGTGGCAGGAGGCTTGTTTTTCAGGAATGCCCACACCTTGTTATTTTGTGATAGGGCAGTGGGTCAAGAAGGTTGTGACATTCTCTGACCCAGGAGAAGGCTATATATACCCTGATGTGAGGTTTTGCTTTGGGGCTTACTTTGGGAAGAGTTGTGTGATTTGACCAGTTGAGACTCTGGGCAGCTGTTGAGCGCCCCCCCCCCCGGCTTTGAAAACCCGGATGTTGGTGTTTCCCTCTCTGGTAACTAACTAGGTATGGATGAAATGGTCAGACATCTGGAAGTCCTCTTTGCTTGTCTGTTTCTCTGTCTGTATTTTTTTTTTTGTCTGCTTGTAATTTCTGTTTGTATTCTCTGAAGTTCAGGGTGCTGACTTTCCCCTTTGAAATAGGTAAATGATATATGTTTGATTGATTAAAGTAAGATTGTTAATGCATTTTTGAGTTGTTTTCCTTTAGAAAAGCAGATCTAAGAACCTGTGCTAGCAGCCATCTTGGGTATGCTAGGGTGCTTGCTGCTACAGCAGGTCAAAGCAAGAATGATTACCCTCTGAATAGTCACTTGGTCCCCCTACGATCTGCAGGCCAGGAGCTCTGAAAGCAGCCACAGGGCACTGCCATGCTTCCCTCCACTTCTTGCCCTGGGGGTTGGGGCCATACCATGTTGCTCTTTTGCCCTTACATCATGGTTCCTGACTGACCTTTTATTTGCTCTTTTGTGTTTATGGGTTAAGGAGTCTGGAAACTGCTACAGCTGCTGGTGATTCACTCTCTTGCAATCTGCTCTGGTCAGTCTTGGCACTGGTCAGGGCTGCCCTGGGGCCAGAACTGGAGACTGCACTCAGCTCCCAGCACACTGCGATAGACCTTTCTTGTCAGCCTTCCAGGCTGCCTTCAGTGGGAGATTTGTTTCTCTCTTTCTCTTTGTGGGTTCTTTAGCTTTAAAATTTGTTTAGGGTCATTTTTTTTTTTACAGGTATTGGAGATGGTTGAAGCTGGAGTCCATACCAAGTTTGTGCTTTTACTCCCTGAATGTCCATTTTTCCCCATTTGAAGTATTATACTCAGTTTTGCTTGGTTTTAATCTTAGCCCTTCTGACATCTGGAATATTATATTCCAAGTCCTTCAATCTCTTAATATAGAAGCTGCTAGGTCCTGTGTTATCCTTTTTTAAAAATTTTTTAAAAATCTTTTTTTTAAACAAATGCTTTATTAACTTCTGTTTTACATCATTCATTTCCGCCAGATTTTGAGTTACAATTATTTCCCCCCGCCCTGTTTTTCCCCTACCCACCCTCCCAGATTAGCAGTCCCACAAGATATCACTTCCTCCAATCTGCTCTCTCCCATATCTCCTCCCATACCCCCTTTGACTTTTCCATTAGGGGGAGGTGAGTCTTTGTGTCCCAATGCCTGCACATCTTATCTCCCTATTACAAGCAAAAGAGTATTAATAATAGTATTTTTATATATTTGAAACATTTAATCTTGAGACCTTGAATTTCAGATCCATTTCCTTCCTCCCTTGTCACCCATTCCCTCTTGGGAGATAAGTAATTCAGTATATGTTGTACATGTCTAGCTAGTAGTTACTAGCTACCCTAGTAGATATATTGTGCAAGGCTGCTTATAATTCCCTCCCACTCATCCCACCCCCCACCTGGTCCATTCCCTACATGATCCTGTCCCTCTTCTATAGTGGGTACTTCCAACCTCCCCTCCCCCCAAGGATGCCCTCCCATCCATCATCCCTCCTCTCATCCCCCTTCCCTCTATTCTGCTGCAGGTTGAGATATCCCATTTAGTATGTATGTCATTCTCTCCCAGAACCAAATTCAATGAGAATGTGGTTTTTCGGGGGGGCTAGGTGGCGCAGTGAGTAGAGCATCGGCCCTGGAATCAGAAGGACCTGAGTTCGGATCCTCCTCAGACACTTAAGGCACACACAAATAAAAACCTAGCCATGTGACCTTGGGCAAGTTACTTAACCCCAACTGCCCTCCAAAAAAAAAAAAAAAAAGAATGTGATTTTGCCTTTTTTGCCTTCCTATTCTTCCCCTCCCTTGCAACCACTTCCCCTTGCTTCTTCTACATGAGATAGTTTACCCTACCCTGTTTCTCCCCATCTCCTCTTCCCACTTTCCTGATTTCCCACTTTCTTGATTTCTCATAAAGTCATTAGCTTCCATTTGCTCCAGTCTAACTCTGAAGGAATGAATCTCCTCAGTGAACTTTTGAGATTCTTTTTCCATCTGGCAAATTCGACTTTTTAAGGCATTCTTCTCCTCATTGCCCTTTTGGGCCTCCTTTGCCATTTGAGTTAGTCTATTTTTTAAGGTGTTGTTTTCCTCAGTCAGGCTGTTGACCCTCATTTCATACTTTTCCTGCATCCTTCTCATTTCTCTTTCCAATTTTTCCTCCACTTCTCTTATTTGATTTTTAAAGTCCTTCTTAAGGTCCTCTATGGCCTGCAACCCGCTCATGTTTTCCCCTGGGGCTTTTGGAGCAGGACTTCTGACCTCACAGCCCTCCTCTTGCTCTATGCTTCGATCGTCTTTGCCCCCAAAGTAGGAGTCTAAGGTTGCATTTTTCTGTTTGTTTCCTTTGCCTTGTCATGTTGCCACTTAATTACTTGACTTTTGGGCTTGTTGCCACACTATGGCTTTAAGGCCAGATAGGGGAATTTTCGTCCCAAACGTGTGGGGGGGCAACTTCCGTTTCTGGCAAGCTGGAAACCCACCCAAGACCTCCACCCCAGATCACAATCCAGATCCAGGGAGGTTAAAGCAAGAGTGATTACCCCCAAGACTGATCGATGGATCTCCCTACAGTTCACAGGCCAGGAGCCATGGGGCACTAACCTCTCACTTTGTCCTAGGCATGTCTATGTTGATAATGCTGGAATCGCCATGGCTGCTGGTGTTCTGGGGTCCCTCCAGCCGGCTGCTGACCCTGCCGCCCTGGGGCTAAGACCACCACTCAGTGGACCTGTGCTCAGCTCCCTGTGCACTGCGCACTGCGCTGCTGGCACTGCGCTGCTGGCGCTTCGCTGGTCCTTCCTGCAGGGCTGCTGGGCTGTCCACGGTGGGAGGTTAGCTTCTCTGTGTCGTTCTGTGGGTGCTGGGGCATCAGAAGTTGTTCAGAGTTCCCTTTTACATAGTTTGGAGGTACTCTGGGCGAAGAGTGGCTGGTCCTGTGTTATCCTGATTGTACTTCCACAATACTCAAATTGTTTCTTTCTTGCTGCTTGCAACATTTTCTTCTTGACCTGGGAATGCTGGGATTTGACTATAATATTCCTAGGAATTTTCCTTTTGGGATCTCTTTCAAGAGGTAATTGGTGGATTTTTATCATTTCTATTCTCTCCTCCAGCTCTAAAATATCAGGGCAATTTTCCTTGATAATTTCTTGAAAGATGATGTTTAGGCTCTTTTTTTGATCATGACTTTCAGGTAGTCCAATAATTTTAAATTCTCTCTTGGATTTATTTTCCAGGTCAGTGGTTTTCCCAATGAGATATTTCATATTGTCTTCTATTTTTTCATTCTTTTGGTTCTGCTTTATAATTTCTTGATTTCTCATAAGGTCATTAGCTTCCATTTGTCCCATTCTAATTTTTAAGGAATTTTTTTCTTCAGTGATCTTTTGGACCTCCTTTTCCATTTGATCAATTCTGCTTTTTAAGACATTCTCATCACTGGCTTTTGGACCTTTTTTGTCATTTGAGTTAGTCTATTTTTTAAGGTGTTATTTTCTTCAGTATTTTTTGGGTCTTCTTCAGCAAGCTGTTGCCTCATTTTTCATGATTTTTTTTTTGTATCACTCTCATTTCTCTCCCTAATTTTTCTTCGACTTCTCTTACTTGATTTTCAAAAGAGTTTTTGAGCCCTTCCATGGCCTGAAACCAATTCTTATTTTTCTTGGAGGCTTTGGACATAGGAGCTTTGATTTTATTGTCTGCTTCTGGTTGTATATTTTGATCTTCTTTGTCACCAAAGTAAGATTCTATAGTCTGAATTTTTAAAGGCTGTTTGCTTCCTGACTTTCTAATTCTTTGTCAAGATAAGACTCTGCTTCCAGTGGGGGTGAGGAATGGTTTACTGTCCTAATCTTCAGGGGTTTTGTGCAGCTGTTTTCAGAGGTACTTCTAGGAAACTACAGATTTTCAACTCTTCCGAGGTAGAATGATCAAAGAAGACGTGTTTACTCCTTTCCTGGCCTATACTCTGCTCTATGAGTGATCACAAGTGATCACTCTTTTCTGCTTTGGAACTGTGAGGAGGATTCCCTCTCCACTGCAGCCACAAGTTATGCCACACCAGTGCTCCTCACCCCAGGACTGCCACCCAAGACTGTGACCCAGATCCAAGCAGGGCAAAGCAAGAGAATCCTGCCTCAGTGCCAGCAAAGAGATTATTGCAATCCCCCTCTGATTAGCCACTTGATCCCCACACTGTCTCTGGGCTGGGAGTGCTGGAAGCAGTCACTGCTGCTGCTGCCCCTGCCACCACTGCCACCTCTGTAGCTCCAGGGCAGGACTGCACTCCTCTCTCACCCAGGTCTGACAGAGTTTTCCCACTGACCTTCTATGCTGTTTTTGGCATTTGTGGTCCAAAATGTCTGGAAAACAACACAACTTCCAGTGATTCAGTTCCCTGAGGCCTCCTCCTACCCTGTCTTTACTGGTGCAGGCCATGCTGGACTGTGCTCCACTCTCAGCCTGGTGTGATAGACCCTTCTGTTAGACATTCGAGGTTGTCTTAAGCTGGAGATTTGCTTCACTCCATCATTTTGTGGGCTATGCAGCTCTAGAATTTGTTTAGAGTCATTTTAAAATGTATTTGGAAGAGTTTCAGGGAGATGTCAAGTAAGTCCCTGCTTTTATTCTGCCATCTTGCCTCCACATTCAAGAATATTATGACATGGTTCTCTGCACTATTAGGATTACACAGGGCCTTCCACCTCATGAGATGAAGATTCATTTTCCTTTGTTTGATATTTATTCATTTCATTAATCTAGAGACCTCAATGTCCTGTATTATTACTATCAACTAAATACTATACAACTAAATGTTGATATTGATGTTTTTCCCCCAGAAGTCTCTGGACATTTGAATCTTTATTCCTCTTTCTCTTATTCCAAATTTTTTGACTCCACAGTGGTGATGGATTTTCTGGGCCTGGATCTGAAAAACTCATTTTCTTTTTTTTTTTTTTAACAAATGCTTTGTTAACTTCTGGTTTACATCATTCATTTCCTCCAGATTTTGAGTAACAATTTTCCCCCATTTTCCCCCTACCCACCACCCCAGAATAGCAGTCCCACTAGATATCCCCTCATCCAATCTGCTCTCTCTCATATCTTCTCCCATACCCCCTTCGACTTTGCCATGAGGGCAAGGTGAAGCTCTGGTGCCTGAACATCTTATCTCCCAATTACATGCAAAACAGTATTAATAATAGTATTTATATACATTTGAAACATTTAATTTTAAGACTTCAAATTTCAGATCCATGCCTTTCCTCCCTTGTCACCCACTCCCTCTGGGAAAATAAGCAATTCAGTATGTGTTGTACATGTATAGTTATGCAAAACATTACCATAGTAGATATATTGTAAAAGACTGCTTATATTTCCCTCCCACCCATCCCACCCCCCACCTGGTCCATTCGCTACTTTGATCCTGTCCCTCTTCGAAAGTGGGTACTTCCAACCTCCCCTCCCCCTAGAATGCCCTCCCTTCTATCATCCTCCCTCTTATCCCCCTTCCCCCTACTCTCCTGCAGGGTGAGATATCCCATTTAGTATGTATGTGATTCAATGAGAATAGGGTTTTGCCCTTATGCCTTCCTGTTCTTCTCCTCCCCTGCAGTTACTTCCCCTTGCCTCTTCTACATGAAATAGTTTACCCTACCCTGTCTCTCCCCATCTCCTCCTGTCACTTTCCTCTCTCACCTCTTAACTTCACCTGTTAAGTATCATTCCTTCCCATCAAATTCAACCTGTGCCCTCTATCCATGTATACCTGTAAACATATATACACACATTCACATATGTATTCATGTGTCCATATACCCTTCTTCAATTATTTTCATACTGAGAGGGGTTTCATCAGACACAGTTATTGTTTTTCCATGTAGGAATGTAAATAGTTCAACTTTGATAAGTTCCTTTTGATTTCTTTTCCCTGGTTACCTTCTCAAGCATCTCTTGCTTCTTGTGTCTGAATGTCAAATTTTCTATTCAACTCTGGTTTTTTCCTCAAGAATGCTTGAAAGTCCTCTATTCCACTGAATGACGATATTTTCCCCTGAAACAAGATACTCAGTTTTGCTGGGTAGGTGACCCTTGGCTTCAATCCCAGCTCTTTTGTCCTCTGGAATATCATATTCCATGCCCTTCGATCCCTCAGTGTAGAAGCTGCCAGGTCCTGTGCTATTCTGATTGTGTTTCCACAATATTGGAATTGTTTCTTCCTGGCTGCTTGTAGTGTTTTCTCCTTGATCTGGGAGTTCTGGAACCTGGCTGTAATATTCCTAGGAGTTTTCTTTTTGGGATCATTTTCAGGAGGCAATCAGTGGATTCTTTCAATCTCTATTTCCCCCTCTGGGTCTAAAACATCAGGGCAATTTTCCTTCAGAATTTCTTGAAGAATGATTTCTAGGTTCTTTCTTTGATCGTGACTTTCAGGTAGTCCAATAATTTTTAAATTATCTCTCCTGGATCTATTTTCCAGGTCAGTGGTTTATCCCATGAGATATTTCACATTGCCTTCTATTCTTTCATTTGTTTGGATCTGTTTATCAGCATCTTGATTTCTCATAAAGTCACTAGCTTCCATTTGCTCCAGTCTGATTTTGAAGGAATGATTCTCCTCAGTGAGCTTTTGAGATTCTTTTTCCATCCGGCAAATTCAGCTTTTTAAGGCATTCTTCTCCTCATTGCCTTTCTGAGCCTCTTTTGCCATTTGAGTTAGTCTATTTTTCAAGGTGTTGTTTTCCTCAGTCAGGCTGTTGACCCTTATTTCATACTTTTCTTTCACCTTTCTCATTTCTCTTCCCAATTTCCCCCCCCACTTCTCTTATCTGCTTCTTAAGGTCCTCTATGGCCTGTAGCCAGCTTGTATTTTCATTTGGGGCTTTTGGTGCAGGAGTTCTGACCTCACAGTCCTCCTCCTGTTCCATGCTTTGATCCTCTTTGCCCCCAAAATAGGAGTCTAAAGTTGCATTTTTCTGTTTATTTTGTTTCCTTTGCCTAGGCATATTGCCACTTAATTACTTGATTTTTGGGCTTGTTGCCACAGTAGGACTCTGCCACCAGACAGGGGAGCTTCTGCTCAAAAGTGGGGTCTTCACAACTTCCGGAAATTGGGTGGCCTCTGTAAAGCCTCCACCCACTCAGGCAAATTGGATACCCATCCCAGGCCTCCCCCCCAGACCACAATCCAGATCCAAGCAGGTTAAAGCAAGAGTGATTAACCCCTAGACTGGTTGCTGGATCTCTCTACAGTTCGAAGACCAGGAGCTGGAGCTGCCACTGATGCTACAAAATGGCCTCTGTGCCGAGTATCCTCAGCAGCTTTTCACCCCCAGTGGAGGAAGCCAACGTGTTCCCCAAATACTGCTCCCAAAGTCCATAGGGCACTAACCTCTCAGTTTGTCCTAGGCATATCTGTGCTGATAGTTCTGGAATCGCCACAGCTGCTGGTGTTCTGGGGTCCCTCCAGCCAGCTGCTGGCCCGGCCGCCCTGCGGCTAAAACCGTGGCTCACTCAAGCCTGGGCTCGGCTCCCAGAGTGCTGCCCTGTCGGTTCCCAATGAGCTGTGCTGCCCGTTCTCAGAGCGCTGTGCTGGCCACTCCCTGCAGGGCTGCTGGGCTGTCCTCAGCAGGAGGTTAGCTTCTCTATGTCGTTTTGTCGGTGCTGGGGCTTCAGAAGTTGTTCAGATTCCCCTTTTGCATTGTTTGGAGGTGGTGTTGAAAAACTCATTTTCACTGAGAGTTTCATTGAACAATTCATGGTTCAATGATGTTGGTGTTCTGTGACTTTGACTGGAAAAAGGCTGGTTTCTGGTAAAATCTAAGTTCTTTCTCTAAGACTTAATAGGACATAACACAGCCTCACATGGCATCCCGCATCCATCTATTCCTCTGGTTTCTGACTGAGTTCTGTTGTGGCATAGAATGCTGTCATATTGCTAGCATAACCTGAACAAAATTTTGCTGTTTAGAACTCAGAGGACCTATGAGTTGGAGAATGGTGTTCAGGATTACCTGTTTGCTTCCTAACATAAGAAAATATTATTTGCCTCCCCTAGATAGTGAACTTCTCAAAGGCAAGCACCAATTCATCCTAGTCTTTGTACACATATTGTCCAACTTTGGCTTGGAATAAAGTAGGAATTTAAATGGAAGGGTTTTGGTTGTTGTAGGTTAATAATTAAAGGAATATTTTCCCGCTATGTGAAGTACAAAAGGATTGAGCATGGAAGGATTTTCAGACTTTGATCATAAATAGAACCAAATAGGCAGGGCAATTCAGGAGAATAGGTAGGGTCCTAATCAAGTGCTTTAATATATATTAAAGGGTGATAATATATAAAATGCCAATTTCCCTACCAAGTTCATAGAAAGACCCAAATCAAGCATAACATAAAGTTTTTTTTATTAAAGTAACATGGATTAGAATTAAGTAATAATTGAAAATAATAAATGAAATGACAAAAAAGAATCCAACACACTTTTTCTCTTTTCTTTTAAATCTTGCTCCTTTTATATCCATGTTCATGACATATAGAGTGTAGATAACTTTTTACCGTACAAGTACAATATTATTTTAAAATGCTAAATCATAGAATCATATTGTCTCAGTGATGGAAAGGACATCAGAAATCATTTACTCTACTCTCTACATAAGGATTTCTTCTGCAGTGATTACTTGGGAGCTCTTTTGCAAGTTTCCAGTGATGGGCAGTTTACAACTTCTAAACCTTCCACTCCACTTTTGGATTACTCTCATGAAGAAGCTTTTTTTTTTTTTTTGAGGGGAGAGGGCAGGGCATTTGGGGTTAAGTAACTTGCCCAAGGTCACATGACTAGTAAGTGTTAAGTGTCTGAGGCCAGATTTGAACTCAGGTCCTCCTGACTCCAGGGCTGAGCCAATGCTCTATTCACTGAGACACCTAGCCACTCCAATGAAGAAACTTTTTCAGATGAAGTTTGTCTGCCTATAATTCTCCTTCATTGGCCTTTTGATTTCAAACAAAATTTTTAGTCCCCCTTCCACATAACAACTCTTCAAATACTTAAGGATCTTCATATTGTCCTTTCAATCCTCTTCACACAAAACATCCTCCCTCTTCCAAGGTAAATATCCCCATTCTATTCAACTAATCCTTGTATGAAACAATTTCTAATTTGTAGTTTTCTGATCTTTCTGGCTGTCTTCCTTTGGATATGTTCTGACTTATTAATGCCTTTCCTTAAATATGGTGCCAGAATAGGAAACAATGAAGTAAAATATTTTCATAGCAGAAGAAAGGAAAATGATGATCGTGCTCATTCTAGATTCTATATATATTTTTCATTAAACTTAAGATTATTTTAACTTTTTTATTTATATATTCTTATCAACATTTAGAAATATATTGCAATCACTAAAATCCCAGGTCTATTTTTATATGAACTGCTATCTGGCAACTTCACTCCTACCTAGTACTTGTGCCATTGAAATTATGAGCCAAAGTGTAGTACTTTATACTCGTCTCTTATTAAAGTCAATCAAGTTATACCTGTTTTATTAGATCCAACCCTTTGTCACAATTTGCTGAAATCTGCATTCCAATTAGGTTAAAAAAAGCATGAACTTCCTCCCAGATTCATGTCATCCACAAATTTGACAAATATGCCATCTATTTCTACAAAATGCTTCATTAAAATAATATTGAACACAATGGCTTCAATGATAAAGTCCTTTGACACAACACTAGGGGACTCCATCCATGTTGAAACCAATCCATTGATTTTAGCTCAACACATTAGCTTGTTTATTCTACTATAATTATCCCTTAGAGAAACACTGCAGGCCAAGAAGCTTCCCCAGAGCTCTTTTTAAGTCGTTGTTCCGAAGGCTATAGATGAAAGGATTTAGTGTAGGGGTGACTACTGTGTACATCACAGTTGCTATCATGTCTTTCTGAGCTGTGTGAGTGGAGGAGGGATTAAAATAGACACCAATGATGGTGCCATAAAAAAGAGAGACCACAGACAAGTGGGAGCTAAAAGTAGAGAAGGCCTTCCATTTCCCATGAGCTGATGGGACCTTCCACACAGCAAAGATAATAGGAGTGTAAGAGATCACAATGCAGATGAAAGAAATTAAAATGACTGGTCCTCCCAAAAGAAGGACCAACATTTCATTGACATGAGCATCAGAACATGAGAGTTTTATCAAGGCATTTATGTCACAGAAGAAGTGAGGAATTTTATTATTTGTACAGAAAGATAGCTGAGCTAAAAATATGGCATGTACCATTGAAATGAGGTGAGCAGAAACCCAAGACACAGCCACCAATAGGGCAGAAAGACCTGAAGTCATGATTGTGCCATAGTGTAAATGGTGACAGACAGCCAGGTAGCGATCATAGGCCATGGCAGAGAGGAGGATGCTATCTGAAGCACCAAAGGCAATATGGAAATACATTTGGGCCAGGCATTCTGCATAGGAGATGGCATTACTCCCTAACAGGTAATTTATCAGCATCTTGGGAACTGTGGTGGAGGTAAAACAGAGATCAAGGAAAGATAGGTTGGCAAGGAAGAAGTACATAGGAGTATAGAGATGGGAATCAAAACAAATGGCCAGAAAGGTGAGCAGGTTCCCCAGTGTCCTGATGAAGTACATTCCTAGAAACATTCTGAAGAGGAATTGCTGCTCCTCTGGTTGGACAGATAGACCCAAAAGGAGAAAATCCAAGATCCCTGTTTGATTCCCCATTTCTATGGATCCCTTGAATCAGATAGGAAGAAAAAGAAAATATAGTGGGAATGTCAGAAGCACAGAAGTCAAAGTGAGTTGGTATCCCCAACACATATACCCCAAACCACCCCCAAACACGTAGGGCCAGAGCCTACAAGGGATCTTGTCTCTTGGCTCTCTCTCAAGCCACCGACCACACCAGCCCAGAGGAGCCAACAGTGAGACAATCTCCAGTGGGCATTATTCTTCTTCCACAACCACTTCCTCACCCGTACCATACACAGAGATGGGGATTAAATCATAGCAGAGTTAGATAGAGTGCTGAAATCAAGGGGTGGTAATTAGTGATTCAAAACCAACTAAGGTCTCTAGGTATTTGGACTTGGATGTGTAATATTTAACATCAATGACTTGAATTAAGGTGGATATACAAGTTACTCATCACTTCCAATGAACAGAGGGTTAAAACAAGCAGTTCTTCTACTTACAACATATTCCCATACAATACAGTAGGAATGTTTCTCCAGGCTGATAAAACACAGTTTGGAAAGATAAGGTCAAATAAAAGTCTTTGATAGGGAGATAAAAAGCTGTAGTGAAAAAGGTTCCCTGAGGTTTCAGGAGCTCTTCACTAAAAATTCATAAACCTGCATCCTATTCTTCTTGCCCTTAGTCCCAGATCAATCCACAAGGTGACAAAGTTGGTCCTAATGGCTCCACCACAATTTCCTCACTCAAATAAGTCCTGGATGGTATTTTGGCAGTGGGAGTGGTTACTCAGGCCTCCCCAGTTCCAACAGTTTGCTGGCCAGTAACCCCAGAGGTGACATGGGCATCAAAGTCTCATATGACATATCTGAGAGATGTTGGTAATTTTAAGAACTTGGTGGTTATGTTGCACTATAGTTCGCAGAACACTGAGCCTAGAGTCAGGAAGACCCCAGTTCAAATTCAATCTCAAATACCTACTAGCTCTGTAACCCTTGGCAAGTCCTAACCTCAGTTTCCTCAACTGGAAAATGGGAATAAAAATAGCACCTACCTTGCAAGGTTGTTGTACTTTGTACATATTGTGTATTCATTCATTTGTGTACATGTCGTTTCCTCTGATAAAGTACAAGATCTTGGAGAGCAGGATTTTTGACTTTGTATCCATGGAACCTAGGATAGTACATATCCCCACATATAGTAGGTGCTTAACAAATGCATGTTGACCAAATGAATAAATGAATGCTCCAGAAATAGATGAAGGTTTCCTGGGGGAAGCATTTACTTTAAAAATGTTATTGATGCTAGATACCCTGCCCAAGCTCCAGGCTCCTATCCATCACCTATTCGTTCCCTTCACTCACAAATTCCTGGTTATGACCTGGCACATTGACTCACATTCTGTCAAAGCAAGGTCATTGAGGTTCTGGAGAGATTCAGTTTTATCAGAATCTGTGGAGAGATCACTTTGGGAAGAAAGGAGGACTTTCCAGGATTTGGGCTTCAAATATGAATTCCCTGAGCACCTTGTTAGATGGAAACAAACAGAGCTAATTTCCTTCCCCTAACTCCCCTTCTGTGACTTTGCACTCAATACTCTTGAGGGAAAGAACACTACTCAAGGATTTTAGTTCTCAGAAGTTTGCTTTGTTGGAAACACTTTCAACTAACTAGAGCAAATAGTCCTTGACCCTCTGCTAGAAGGAAAGATCCCAGTTATATATTTGCTAGGCAAGAATGATGGGTCAATTCTAATAAACAATCAATCAACATGTATTTATTAGGTGCTTATTATGTGTCAGGTGCTGTGTTACATGTAAGGGACATCTAACCATGTCTCTTGGTCCAGATGAATTCAAGTTATCTGGTTAGTTCTACTAGAGTTTCAGGTGATGAAAGAACTAGCATATGGGATTGCTTATTTACATAATTGGAATTCATTCTGAAGGTACTTACTTTTGTTAATTAACAACAGTCATTATCATCATCATCATCATCTTCATGGTAGTAGGGGTGTGGGATGTGTTCAGGGAAGACTAGTACCTCTGGTATGAGAGCTACCAAGCCCTTTTCAGGGCTGCTCACCTAATTTTGGTGTCTATCTACTACCCAATTCTCCCCTATGACTCCAAGAAGCTGTACCATGCATAGTAGCCACACTCTGGTAAACTATTTCTTTCTTTTTTTTTTTTAAAGGACAAAAGGTTTTCTTTATTAGAAGTAGAAACTTTTTTTGATGGTAGCTAGCTACTGGTTGTCCTATCTGTGGTAAGTCTATCCAGTAGAACCAAACACACAGCTCTTCAAATCAGTTTCTGGATCCACTGGGCTTCTGGCAGAGGTGCTTTTCTAGTCCCAGGCTTTAAGATATGAGGCAACATCTGTTGACTGATAGAGGACCTTAAGGAGAGTATGCCATTTGAGGTTTCTGATTCATTCGTTGTGGATTCAATATCTAACCCTCTGATTGTTATCTTCTCATCCAGAGGTTTCTTTAAAACCTTGGATATATCTGACTCTTTGGATTTCTTCTTTGAAGCCTTTGAATTCTGAGACTCCACATCCCCCTCCTTATGTTTCTTGTCTTCCATCTTTAAATTCTGGGACTTATTGTCCAAGTCCTTAGATTTCTTCCTTGAATTATCTTTCTTCTTTACATCCTTGGATTCAGTGCCTGAATCCTTGGATTTCCTCCTTGAATCCCTGTCTTTCTTTTCATTCTTCTGTTCCACAGTGAAATCCTTGGATTTTTTCTTTACATCCTTGTCTTTCTTCACTGTATCCTTGAATTCAAAGTCTGCATCCTTGGATTTTTTCTTTGAACCCTTGTCTAAATCCCTGGATTTACTCCTTGAATCCTTGTCTTTCTTCTTTCCATTCTTTGGATCACTGGATTCAACATCAGACTCCTTGGATTTTTTCTTCTTATCTTTGTTTTTCTTGTTCACACCTATATCCTTGGTTTCAGTGTATAGTTCCTTGTCTTTATGTGAATCCATGCCATTCTTTGGCTTTGACTCTCCTGAACCTTTGGGCTCGCTGTCAGATTCTCTGGATGCAATGTCATCGGCTGTATCTAGTAGTTTAGTTTTTGACCCTTTTGGTGAGCCTGCCATCTTCTTTTTTGATGTTTTCTCTACTTGATTTTTTTCTTTCTTGTACATTTGCTTTTTTTCTCCTGGGGATGAGTCTATGAATTCTGATGTTCTTTTTGGACCTGTGAAAAATGGAGGCTTTCTTCTCGCAGCTAAATAAGCTGAAGGTTTCTCAGAAATTTTTAGTAAAGAACGTGTCATCCACATAGGAGCCGCTTTCTGATCATCTTTTACTACATCCCCTATAGGAGAATTTTCTCTTAATTCAGATGGGGTTGATCTCCACTTCTTCCCCGGTCGGTCTGGTTTGGAAAACATCTGAGAAAAGTATTGTTGATTCCAGAATTTTTTGCTGACATCACCAATTGGAATGTAATTATCATAGCATCCAAAGTTCACTCTTCGACTTGAGGGTGGACTTATGCTTCGTCCACTGAGGGGCACCATGTTGGATGCTGGATGATTGTTTTCTGGGGGCCACTGCAACTCTTGTCTGCTATGAACAAAACTCATTTCAAGTCAAACTCATTTAAAATCACTGCTGCTGCGGCAGGCTCTCGAGACCAGCCCGCGGACGCGCTTGTCCCTACCAGCTCTCTCGGGGGGCTTTGGGGAAGGCACTCCCTGGGGACCCCAAGGCATCATGGGGACGGGTGGCCAAGGACTCCTCGGCTTCTGCGCCTGCGTTTGGTCTGGTCTCGGGCTAACCGCTTCCAAGTATGGGTGAGTAACGCCCTGGGAGGTCTGTTTGGCACCGCACCCGGTGAGCGGTTCACTGTCGCGTGACCGTTGCCCTCGCGACACCGAGCGACGTCACCTCCCCCCAGCGCCCGAGTGTCGAGTGCTCTGCCCAGCCTTAAAGGCCTCCGAGGCCACAGGGCCAAAGGGGAGGGGGGCGCCCCGTGCACCGCACCCCGATTGCCCTGGCCCTGGTTGTCACACACCTCTGGTAAGCTATTTCAATAGAAGGGCTAAACCAGATTGAGGGTGAACAAGGGGTGAAGTAGAGGGAGTGTCTACCTTAAGACTTCCCCCAGTGGGATGAGTGAATGAGAACAAAAACAGGAACTGTGGAATGCTTGGTGCTTAGTTTGACATCAAAGATGCTGAGGTCATCCACTGCAACCCAAGTCATCACCAGTCATCTTGACTTTGATTTGCCTCTGGACTTTGATGACTCTGGAAGAGACTGAGATCTGTGACTTCTCACAAGTCTACCTCACTTAAATACAATTTATTCACCAATCAAAAGACATCATCCACATCATTTTACCATTTTTACCTTCCATTCTAAATGTTCATGTACACTATTTGCAACTGAACTGTGGTAGAGCCTTCTGAGCTTGTATTGTATCGGTCTGATTAGTCACACTTGGACATGCAATACCTATGTTGTCTCCAACATAGTCATGTCATTTTGATACTTTTCAAGAATGAAGGACAGCAACCAACCAACCAATCAGTTGTAGTAGTAGTAGTAGTAATAATGGTGGTAGTAGTAGTAGATTACCCCACAAATGCTAAGGCAACTGTTTTTCTAGGGCCTAAGCCCTAGAGACCCAGGGTCTGGTTCTATCATACATAAAAACCACTAAATATTTGGAAGAGTGAGCTCCTAGACACTTTCTTCTTTGATTAAGGGCTCCATTTCCTTCTCATCTCCTTTCAAAGGTAGACTCACACTTGTCTGCTATGAAGAAAACTCATTTCAAGTCAAACTCATTTAAAATCATTTTGCTGTTTAACTGAGGTAGGAAGGAGAACAGGTGGAGGAGGACTGGATGATAAGAAGAACCAGTTCCTCTTCACTTTCCAGTCTGAAGTGTATGCTAGAGACCATGGGGGAAGGACCCAGGGAACTTTGAGTCCATTAAGCCACTTCAGCCTTTAATATATTCTTGGGCCAATTCAGTGCAATTAAATAAACATTCTTTTAAAAATATTTTATTTTTCTCCAATTACATGTAAGAATAATTTTAACATTCTTTTTTCAAATTCAGTTTTAAACTCTCTCTTTACCCTCCCCCTCACTGAGAAGTCAAGAAATTTGATATAGTTTTTACATGTGTAGTCATGTAGTACATTTCCATATCAGTCATGCTGTGAAAAACAACACGAAGTAAAGATAAAGTATCTTTGATCTACACTTGTGCTCCACTAGTTGTTTTTCTAGAGAAGGACATCACCTTTCATCATAAGTCCTTCAGAATTTTCTTAGAATGATGTTGTATTGCTAAGAATAACTAAGGTAGTCACAGATCATCATGCAACTTTACTTTGTACAATGTTCTCTTGGTTTGTTCATTTCACTTTGCATCAGTTCATGTAAATCTGCCCAGGTTTTTCTGAGAGCATTTTGCTCATAATTTCTTATAGTACAATAGTATTCCACGACAACTATATACAACTACTTGTTTAGCTGTTCTCCAGTTGATGGACATCCCCTCAGTTTCCAGTTCTTTAAGGTCAGTATGTTTTCTTGTATATAGATCATGCTTTCTTTTAATGTTATTGCTTTTTGTTTCTCTTCACCCAGATTTTTCTTCACTTCTTTATATATGCATTCATACTCAATTATGATCTTTTTTTTTGCTTTGGTTAGACTTGTCACAGTGGATTCAAGTTTTTCTATTCTGCTAAATATTTCTGCTCTGTATCTATTGTCTAGCTTTGGTTTGGCACAAAGTAGAAATGTAATAGATATTTTTTTTAGGTTGTTGTTGATGATAATTCAGAGTTAAGGGGATATTTCACCACAAGATATTAAGTATGGAAGGATATTTAGCCTTTCAACATGAATAGACCTACTCAACAGGAAGAACAGTTCAGGCTAATAGATAAAGTCCTATTGAAGTCCATTAATATATTAAAGGTTGGTAATGCCTAAAATTTTTTTTCATTCTAAGTTTTTATGTCCCAGCTAGGGCAAGAAGATAGAAATTTTGTTAAAGTAACAATGTAATTAGAATTGAGTAGTGATTGATAACAATAGATGAAATGTCAAAAAGTTATGTATTATACTTGTTTCCATTTTCTTTAGATTTCGCTCCTTTTCCATCTATGATGTCTTTGATCATATAGAGAGTAGTTAACTTGTTTACTTTGTTATTTTAAGGATGATATAATTTGTAAATACTATCATAGAATCATATTGTCTCACAGCTGGAAAAAAACCATAAGAAATCATTTAGTACAACCTGTAATTTAGAATCCTATCTAAAAAATCCTAAAAAGTGGTTTGTCCAGTTTTTGTTTGAAGACTTTCAAGTCAAGACCTTTATTTGTGGACAGTTTACACTTCTTAAGTCCTCTACTGCACTTCTAAATTGCTCACATTATGAAGAAGTTCCACCCCTCCCCCCAGATGAAATCTGCCTTCCTGTAGTACCCATTCATTGATCCTACCTTAGCTTTCTGGATTCCAACAAAATATCTGGTCTTCTTCCCTGTTACAGTCCTTGAAACACTTGAGGAATATTATGCTGTCCCCTCACCCCACCACCAAAGTCCTCCATTTTTTCAAACTAAACGCCTCCAGTCCCTTCAACCAATTTTTGTATGAAATAATTTCTAATTCCTATTTCTCTTAATCTACCTGTTGACTTCTTTTGAATACACTCTGGCATATTAATGTCTTTCTTTAAAACTGGTGCCAACACACAAAATAATACATTAAGTGTGTGTGATGATAATAGGAAAACCAAAATGATCATCTTCCTCTTTTATCATTCTTTTCATACAGTTTAAGATCACATTAGTTTTTTAAAATTTTGCTTCCATAATTGTTGTCATATTTTGCACACTAAAATCTGTATAGGCTATTTTCTTTCTTTCTTTTTTTTTTTTTTTAAAGCAATTGGGGTTAAGTAACTTGCTCAAGGTTACAGGGCTAATCATTATTTATTCGTGGGTGCTCATTTTCTGAGGCCGGATCTGATCTCGGGTCATCCCAACTCCGAGGCCTGCGCTCTTACTCACTGCGCCACCTAGCCGCCCCTTTAGGGCAATTGGGGTTAAGTAACTTGCCCAAGGTTACACGGCTAGGTTGTTTTTTTTTTTTTGTTTGTGTGGATTAAGTGTCGGAGGCCGGCTCTGAAGTCAGGTCCTTCTGACTCCAGGGCCGGCGTTCTATTCACTGTGCCACCTAGCTGCCCCTAGGCTATTTTCTTAATAATATCAATTCCACTCTATAGTCGTGCTATTGAAATTTTGAATCAAAATGTACCTATTTGATTCAATCTAATCCAATTATTCATATTTTATTAGATTTGGCCCACTGTTCCAGCTTGTTGAAATCTTTTTTTATCTCAGTTCTTTCATTCAAAACATAAACTGTTCCTCCTAGATTTATATCATCTACGAATTATACAAGCATGCTGTGTTTATCTTCATAATGCTTATATTTATTTAGTTCATTAATATAAATGTTGAACACAACAGCACTGAGGACAGAGAGCTGTTTTACACAACACTAATGGACTCCTTCCAGGTTGACATTAATCAATCATTCCTGACAACACATTAGTTCATTTATTTTCCCCATGAAATATTCATCTATGTTGGAAAAGGAAAAAAAAATCATAATTATCTCTTGGAGAAATGCTTCAAGCCAAGAAGTTTCCCCAGGGCCCCTTTTAAGTCATTATTCTGAAGGCTATAGATGAAAGGGTTCAGTGTAGGGGTGACTACTGTATACATCACAGTTGCTATCATGTCTTTCTGGGTTGTGTGGGTGGATGTGGGATTAAAATATACACCAATGACAGTTCCATAAAAAAGTGACCATAGAGAGGTGGGACCCACAGGTAGAAAAGGCCTTTCATTTCCCATGAGCTGATGGGACCTTCCACACAGCAGAAACGATAGGAGTATAAGAGACTACAATGCATACGAAGGGAATTAAAACTACTGGCCCCCCTAAAAAAAGAACTAACATTTCATTAATGTGTGTGTCAGAACATGAGTTTTATCAAGGTATTTATGTCACAGAAGAAGTGAGGGATTTTATTATTCACGCGAAAGGATAGATGATCTACAAATATACTATGAACCATTGCAGTGAGGTGAGCAGAAACCCAAGGCTCGGTCACCAACAGGGCACACAGGCATGATTGTGCCATAGTGTAAAGGGTGACAGACAGTCAGGTAGTGGTCATAGGCCATGGCAGAGAGGAGGATGCTGTCTGATCCACCAAAAGCATTGATAAAATACATTTGAGCCAAGCATTCCGGGTAGGAAATGGCATTACTCCCTAACAGGTAATTCACAAGCATTTTGGGAACTGTGGTGGAGGTGAAACAGAGATCAAGGACAGACAAGTTGGAGAGGAAGAAGTACATGGGAATATGGAGGTGGGAATCAAAGCCAATTGCCAGGATGGTGAGCAGGTTCCCCAGTGTCCCAATGAGGTACATGCTCAGAAATAGCCTGAAGAAGAATTGTTGCTGTTCTGGATTGTTTGACAGGCCCAGGAGGAGAAATTCCAAGACCCTGGTTTGATTTTTTATTTCTCTGGAGAAAAAATGAAAATATAATGAGAATATGTCAGCAGCACAGAGTTCAAAATGAATTGAATAATCCTTAACTCATGCACCCCAAACCACCCTGAGCAACCAGAAGCCACAAGGCCTCTTTGCTCTTAGCTTCTTTAAGCTTGCCAACTCACCCACTGCACCAGAGACATCACTGGGATAAACAAAGCCCAATGGATGCTCTTCTTCTCCCACATCCCCCTCCCTTGCTATTCCAAACAATGATGGGGACTAAATGGTGGCAGGGTTAGATTGATCAGAACTGTTTGAATAGATAGATCCCCAAAGTCATAATTAGTGAGTCAAGATCAACTAAAAACATCTCCAGATATCTGGTCTTGGCCCTGTTCTGTTTAACATCAATGACTTGGATGAAGGCAGATGTCCAGGTTGCCGTTCCTAATCTGGTCCAATGGATCACTCGTGCATGAGCCAGAGGGTTCAAATGAGAAATTTTTTCTTAAGTAAAAACATATTTCCGTACTTTCCAGTGGAAACATTTCTTAGCACCATTAAAACAGTTCAGGAAGATGAAAATAAATTAAATATTTAAGCACAGAGATTTAAAAAGCCATGAATAAGTAGGCACTCTGGCATCTCAGGAGCTCATTACCAAAAATTTAAAAAACCTCTTTTCTACCCTTTCTTCGCTGAGATCGATCCACCTGGAGTCAACATTAACCCCCCCAAATCTCAGGTCTACACCACAAATTCCTTACTCACAAGGGTTTTTTGACTATTGTTGTCCTCAGAAGGTGGGGTTGGGAGAATGTCCTGGAGTCAGCTCTGATGGCTAGTAATAGCCAATTATTAAATTTTGGAAAGCATTAAAAATCCGGGTTTCATTTATCATTTGGTTGATTGTCTAGATTTAAGAAAGTTAAATTTAAAGTCTAAATTTAAGAAAGATAAAGAAAATGTTAATAATGCAGATTAAATTGAAAAGTGTGTCATGCTCTGTTTTTTGGGATAGAGCTAGTAGTTATGCATTTATCAGCCCACTCCTGGTAGAGGGGTAACTTGGGCCTTCCCAGTTTCATCAGTTTACTGGTTCACAGCAGCAGCATTGGCATGTAATTCAGTTCTTGCAAGATGTTAACTAACAAATAGTGTGTTAGGGTCCACAAAAATGTTTGGGCTTAATAAAATGAAATTTAATAGGGATAAACCTAGCCTTATTTTTAAGGTGCTATCTAGGGAAATCAGGAAAAGACAGCAGTTTGTCTGCAAATGATCAACAAAAGTCAATAGTGTGTTGTTGTAGTTAACTTTAAAATTGACTATATTAAGAGAGATTACCTCCAAGGTGAGGGAAATAATAGTTTCTCAGTCATGTGCCTTGACGTTCCATATCCTAACTCTGCCTTTTGAAAGGCTGTCTCCCAAGGCTAGAATAGCATCTCTCCTCACCAACAACCTCCTGGCTTCCATTAAGATTCAGCCCAAATCTCACCTCTTACAAGGCCTTTCTTGGCCCTCTCCACCCAACCTTTTGCTAGTGCATTCCCTCTGTGATTATCTTCCATTTGTAGGGTAAATAACTAATATTTTCATAGTTGTTTGCTATGTGTCCCCTCTGTGAGTTCCTTAAGGCCTTAAGGAGAGGGATCTTGTTTTTGGCTTTGCATACTCAGCGTTTAACAAAGCAGTGCCAGGTAAACCCTAGGCACTTAATATATGCTTGGTCACTGACTTTGTTGATTAGTTAATTGGCATGGGTACAATTAGAGTATTGTGTTGAGTTATGAGTGCCACATTTAGGAAGAACATTAGATACAATGATAATGATAATAAAACAGCATTTATGTAGTGCTTTAAGTTTGGCAAAGCACTGTACAAATGTTATCTCATTTGCTCCTCAAATCAGCCCTGGGAGGCAATGCTATTATTACCCATCCCCCCTTTTAGAGATGAGGAAACTGAGTCAGGCAGGGGTTAAGTGATTTGCCCAGGGTTACTTCACTAGAAAAGTTGGATTTGAATTTAGTTTTTCCCAATTCCAGAGTAGTTCAGTGGAAGAATTTTCCCTTACTGCACAGAAGGCCCACGTTTGATTCCCTGTCCATGCACACATCCTCCCTTTGGGGGAAGATGGAATCTTCTGGGCCTGGAATCAAAAAGAGTTGAGTTTAAATCTTGCTCTAATAACTGTATGTCAATATAATTGCTTTCATTTATTATCTTATGCATTTTTATTTTAAGTTTTTAAAAACATCATGTTTTTGCAAAGGGTTCACAGGGCTGCCAAAGGGGATCATGATCCAAAAAAGGCTAAGAACTTCTAGTCCTTTCTATTTGCTTTCTCAGCATGTAGAGCAATGCCGAGGTCATCATAAAACACTTAATAAATGCATTCATTCACCACAGGATACTCCATGTAATGGCTAATGTTATATCTACTCGGCCACGACTGATCCCTATGCTAAGCTTGGAGATGACTAGGCAAATCAAAAAGTTATAGTTCAGATAGCATTTGTGCAACTTTGAGTCCTTGGGCCTTATTTATTATTTATGGATTCTCTCTTCCCTTCTCCCCAGATTCCTCCTCCAATGCCTTATGGGTACAGCAGATGGCCATCAACACTCATGCCCTCAAGCAAGTCCTACCAAATTTGAAAGGCTTCAAAAACAGTTCTATCCACCCTCCCCTCTTTGATGTGTGTCTGTTTATGGATGTCAATCTCATCTTAGAGGCACCAGAAGCATTGGGAATCCTTTCGGTAGAGAGAGCATCCTCTGGTCCACACAGACAAAATTTTAGATCATCAGAATACTGAGGAAACTTTTGTGTTGTGAATAACTTTTCTAGGGCCTGATGGGGACAGGGAGCATGTGGTAAGAGTATAGGAATGATGGAGAGGTCTGCCAGCAGCAGAATGACCACAAGCAGCCATTGCAGTGTGGGGAGCAGGACAACTATCCAGAATCCAGAGCCAGAACTGAGGTTAGGACTTCGTGGGGAACTCAGCTTAGAGTGGGAGGCATTGTTTAGCTAAGATGTCCAAAGTTATCAGAAGCCAAATGAATGCGATCCATCTTAGTTCCAAGGAAACTCATTATGAAAGCTATTTCTCTTCTTTCTGAGCAGAAGTGTTAGGAGTGGGGGTTTAGAATGCTATATATTCTGTTTGACATGGCCAATGTCTTGGTACTCCATCTGAATTTGGATTAGCTCTGACTGATTTTTTTTAACTGAAATTGAGCCTCAGTTTACCTCTTTGTCCTTTGCACCCATTGCTGCTCTGGTTCTGCTTTCTTGAGGTAAAATTAAACAAGTCGAACCCCCTTCTCTATATTATAGTCTTTCATAGCCTCTCCGAGCCATCTGTTCTCCAAGCTAACTCTCACCACTTTCTTCAACCAATCCTTATTTGACTCGGATTCAAGGACCTTCTTCAGCCTGGTTTTCCTCCTTTGTATCCTCTTTAACTTATTAATAATAATCATAACAGCATTTACACAGCACTTTAGGATTGCAAAGCACTTTACAAATGTCATCTTATTTTATTCAACATTCCTGGGAGGTAGGTGCTATTATCATCCCCACTTCATAATTGAGGAAACTGAGTCTCAGAGATGTTAAATGTCCTGACCAGGGTCTTGACACAGCTGAACCCTTATTAAGTGTCTTGAAACAGCTAGTAAAGGCAGGATTTGAACTGAGGTCTTCCTGATTACAGGCCCAGAGCCCTTTCCCCTATGTCACCTGACTTGCCCTTTTAATGCTAATCCTAAAATATGACACACATACTTGAATGCAATAACTCAGATGTAGTCTGAGCAGGGCAGAGTATAGTAGCATTGTCACCTCTTTTTCTTTATTCTAGGAAGATGTGCCTCTCTTAATACAACCAATTTTGTTGTTGTTCAGTGGTTTTTCAGTCATCTCCGACTCTTTGTGATCTGTTTGTTTTTTTTTTTTTTTTGGCAAAGATTCTGGAATGGCTTGCCATTTCTTTCTCCAGCTCATTTTATAGATAAGGAAACTGCGGCAAACAAGGTTAAGTGACTTGCCCAGGGTCACACAGCTAGTAAGTGTCTGAGGTCAAATTTGAACTAATTCCAGGTCCAGCACTTGACACACTATGGTACCACCTAGCTGCCCCCAAAACAGTCAGAGATTGCATTTCTTTTCTCTAACTATATTTCTTTGTAAGAAGGAAAGTTTTTATGGAGGACAAGTTATTTGGAAGTGAAAGCAATGTCTTTTTAAAAAAAAAGATAGATAGAGTAACTTACTAGTCATTTAACTTCTCCTTTCTAGCACACAGCCACAATTACCCATATTTTCTCCTCTAACAAGTTCTTTATCTGGACAAAACAAGCGAATGAATGGAGAACACATTGTAAACGAATCAGCGCTATAGAAATGTTGAGATGATGATGGTAATTGTCATTATCGTTATAATTATGGCCGCCACCACCATAGCCATCCTTATAAGGTGACTTCCCTCCTAGTGATGGAGCATAGACGGACAAGAAGGATGCAGCCTTTTCCCACTTTTTCAGCATTCTCAGTTAAGTGTCGGCAAAGGGGCATTTGCTGTGGCTTCTGTCAAGGTTCACCTCAAATGCCACCTCCTCAGAAGGCCTACTCTGATACCCACCTCTCATTTTCAGAGCCCTTCCCCTTCCCAAGGGAATTACTTTGTACCTGTTTCACCTTGACATTCATGTTGAACAAATGAATGACTGCCCTCCAAACATGCAGTGTTTGGAGCTTTTGTTTGAAGCTTTTCTAAGGTCAGTGCTTACTGGAGAAGTTGTTGCTAATGTCAGAGATACTTGTACCCAAACACCAGGCTCCTTGGCCTTCATTCATCACTCTCTACAGCAGAAAATTCCTGGTTAAGAACTAGTCCATGACTCACATTCTTTCCCAGGAAGAGGCAGCTGAAGTGCTGGAGAGATTAGGTTTTATCAGGATCTGTGGGAAGATCACAATGGGAGGATGGGAGGACTTCCCAGGGTTTTGGCTTCTAAGAATGGATTCCCTGAAGGAGAAGGCTTAATTGCCCTCTTCCCTCCCTACTTTCTTTTCCCCAATTCTCCCTCTGTGACTTTGCACTGCATACTCTTGAGGGAAAGAATTTTGTAATAAGGATTTTAGCTTTTCTCAGAAGTTTGCTTTGCTGGAACAGTTTCAGCTAACCCGAGACTAATATCCCTTGCTCCTCTGCTGGAAGGAAAGACCCCAGTTATGTTTTTTTCAGGCAAGAATGATGGATTATAACTAATAAGCAATCAATATTAATTAATTAGGTGTTTTTATGTGGCAGGTACTATGCTAGGCACTGGGGATATATCCCCAGGCTCAGTTGAACTACATCTTCAGGTGATAGTAGAGTTGTCATATGTGATTACTTATTTGCTTAATTAGTATGTTTTCTACATATACTTCCATGTATACATTTTGTCTCTCACCAAAGAATGTAAGCTCCTTGAAGGCAGGGGGTTGATTCATTCTTTGTTACTCTATCTCTCATGACAAAAATTGGTTGAATTCATTGAATTCATTCATTCATTGAATCATAAAACCAATGATGCAGAGATAGGACAAATATATAGATAGAAAAATATTCAGAGCACAGGGATCATTGAAGAAAAAAATTAGTGAGCCCTGAACACTAGTTTTAATCTATATTACATAGATTTTGGTTACATAAGTAGGATGAGAACAGTGGAATTTCAAAGAAAAAGTAAGAGAAGAGAAGAATTTACACATCAAAGAACAGATGATGGATGGGGAAAAATCTGTATCAGGTAAAATAGGAGAATAGTTGGTTAATACTGGATCTGTAGTTAATATCTTAAACTTCGTCTTGTTAACTCTAGTTAACTACATGACCTGCACATCTTTAGTGCATGGTAATAAGAAAGTTAAACTGAAATTCTCTTATCACACTCCAGTGCCTGGAATGTAGTAGATATTTCATATATGCATTTTGATTGATTGCTTGATATGATTTCTGAACCATTGTTAGGAGTGTGTGAAAGATGGGGAAAAATAATTGCTGTCTCAGATCCCTCTCCATCTCAGGGCTTCTCCACCCACTCACCAGAAAATCCCAAAGGTGGCTGGAATAGTCCCTTTGAAACACCTGGAAGGAAGAGGACTCCAAAGTTATCCCAGGTACATGGGCCAAGATACAAACTTTGATTTCACTTCCAATATAGTATATACTTCAAACCTTTGTGACTCTAGCAGGAAAACAGAAGCAGTTCTGGGGCAGCAGTGGAAAGACTTTGAAAGGACAAGAAGGGAGGAGTGTGTGTGTGTGTGTGTGTGTGTGTGTGTGTGTGTGTGTGTGTCTGTCTGTCTGTCTGTCTGACTGTCAAGTGGTGGGGGAAACAATTTGTAGCAGGAGGCACTATCCTGGGGTCCTTAGCCTGTGGTCAGTGAATTTATTTTTTGAATATTTCAATTTTAATATAGTAGACTTTCTTTGGAATCTTATGTATTTTATTTAAAGCATTAATATTTTAGAAAGGGTCTATAGGCTTTAGTAGACTGCTAAGGGGATCCATGACACAAAAAAGATTCAGGATCCCTGCCTTAAGAAAGTAAGAACTTAACTATTTTCTGGATGAGGGAAGCTAGAACTTGGAGCCGTCTGGAGATCTAACATTCTCTGGGGGAAATCAATCAAGAAGATTGTATTAAGTACTTACTATGAGTCTGGCACTCTGCTAAGCACTAGGGCTAAAAAATATGGCAAAAAACCTGTTCAAGGTGTTCACAATTTAATGGAGAAATAACATGTAAACAACTATTTACAGACTAGGTGTATACAGCATAAATTGGAAGTAATCTCAGAGCTAAGGTTCTAGCAGTGGGGGGAAGAAGGGATTGGGAAAGGCTCTTATAGAAAGTCGCATTGGGGTAAATCTTGATTAAGCCATGGAAGACAATAGGCAGAAACAAGGGAGAAAAGCATCCCAGGCATGGGGGAGAGCCAATAAAAATGGCCAAGGATGGGAGATAAAATGTCACGAGAGAGGAAGAGCATGGAGGTCAGTGTCACTGGATAGCAGAGTAAGGTGTAAAAAGACTGGAAAGGAGAGAGGAAGTTATGAAGGGTTTTACAAACCTTAAATAGTATTTTGATCTATCTGATCCAGGGAATAACAATGAGCTACTTAAGTTTACTGAATAGGAACATAGCATAGCTCTGGGATGTGCTGGAGCCAGCTCCTACTAGTTAGGTAGAACCAATTATTAAGTTTTCAGGGTGAGCATTTGCATTTCAAAAATCACAAAGATTACAAATCAGATATTGGTTTACTATTGTGCTGATTTCTAGATTGAAGAGAGTGATGGGGAATGTGTTAATGCTACTTATTAAACTTTCAAATGTGTTGTGCATACCTTTTTTTTTTTTTGAGAAAAAATGAGTTCTTAAACATTTGCTAGGATAAGTCTGGTCAGATTTGTGCTTTAAGGAGACCACTTTGGCAAATTAGTGGAGGAAAGGCTAGGATTTGGAGAAACTCACAGCAGGGGACCCACCAGGAGGCTATCAAAATGGTCCATGTGTGAGGTTACAGGAGCCTGCATTGGAAGTGCAGCTGTGTGATCTGAGAGGAGGGGACATATGCCAAGGAAGAATCAACCAAGAATTAGCAATATATTGGATATACAGAGGGACTACAAAAATGGAGCTAAGGGTAATACCTATGTTATGAGCCAGGGGAACTGTGAGGATGGTAGTGTTGAGGTTTAGGGTTTATGGGTGCTTGAGACCCCAAAAAGCAACATGCCAGGTCCTGCCAAATGAATTCCACTCAATCTTCTCTCAGCCAAAGTAAAGCAAAGTTTATTAAAGATTTGCCATAATGGGCAGACTCTTACAGAGCCTAAGTATCTGTGGTGTTTGTATTGGACAAGTGAGTTAGAATAATCTGACACAGAGTGAGTCTCTGCTAGATTGAATTCTTAGCCCCATCATGGAGGCAAGATGGATCTTAGATACAGAAAGAGTGTGGGAGGATTTAGGGGTGGTATAGAGGGGGAGTTTGAGGAGGGTCTTGAGGAGGTATCTAAGGAGGATCTTGAGGGGACTGAGGTCAGAATCTAGTAATGAGATTAAGGGTAGGAAATAGCTGAAGGCTACCTGGAGATGACAGATAATGGAGGGTTAGGCTAGTTTAAGGGTAACAGATTTGGCTAGGGATATTTTGATAGGATCAAGGTTAGGAAGCAGCTTGACAATGGAGGGCTAGGCCAGGTTAAGAGTAACAAAGATTTGGGCCTAGCTATAATGAAAGGCTTATGGCCTCAGGCAAATGCCTTATCAAGTGGGAAGATTCAATCAGAATTCAAGGGATTTCCCAAAGTCTGTACCCCATCAGTAGTACCCTTTACAGTTATAGGGAAATTGGGCAGACCCGTGTAAAGCCAATCACAAGCAGCTCTCCTGAGGACTGAAGCTGCGAATAACTTTAAGGATCTAATTGCATAGTATAGTGAACTCTATTCAGGAATAAACTAAAGGAAAGAAATTAAATTCATTCAAGAAACTAAAGCACAACAGTCACAAAAAATATAGCATAACAACTTATTGCTAAGGTGGCTACATGGTCTTAAATGAAACATATAATTCAGTAAGTCACAATCTTCTCAATCAATATAAAATCCTCATCTAAAGTCTTCTTGATTGGAGGCTGGCTTCCAATCATCCTTAAGGGGTAGTGGGAAGTACAAAGGCCATCCACCCCTAGGTCACGGTAAGTTACAATATCATCAGTCAGTTCTGAATACCTAAGTAAAGGTCCTTTCATCTTAGCTCTAGGCTGGCTTCCAAACTCCATGGCTCCTCTTCCATATTCCCAACTCTTGTCTGGATTTACAGGTGGGCAGCTCAAATCCAGGATTGCCTGGATTCACATGATTGTTGCTTGAACTCAAAGGTAAACAACTTTCCAATTGCATTTCACAGGGACTGCTCCACCCCAAGCTCTTTGAAGTTTCTGTTTCTAAGAAAACAAAGCTTAACAAAACCACAACAATATTTACACACATTAAACTTAACAGAGTTACAACAATATTCACAAACATTGCTGGCACTATCATCTCAATTCACTTTCTGTCGGAGAAATCAACACGAATCAACAGACAGAATGCTTCTGTCTGACAAAGTAACACTAACACAAGTCAAGAGACAGAGTGCTTCTGTCTGACAAAGTAACACAATTCAATAGACAGAATGCATTTTCTGTCTGACAAAGTAGCACAATTCAACAGAGTGCTTGTGTTTGACAGAGTAGCACCAATACAGAACAACAGACAGAACAACAGACAGAGTGCTGATATGACAAGCATCCTCTTTCTCAGTTCTGCTTGGTCCCAGGAAGGAACTAGGGATATTTAACTGTGAGAAAGAAAGATACATGATTATTATCTTAAATTTAATTCATTTTGTGCCAAGGGCAGAATTTGAAGCAATGTGTGGACTATAGAATCATTGATATAGGACTTGAAGGAACTTGAGAAATCATATAGTCCTATTTTTCTTAGGTTAAGTGACTTGTACAAGGCTTCACAAGTATTAAGTGACTCAGTCAGGGTTATATAACAGGACCTCTGACTCCATATCTGGACTGACCACATCCCCCATACCTCTACACACACAGATGCACAGATACACACACATGCACAACTAGATGGGGCACTAGATAGAGTGCTGGGGCTGAAGTCAAGAAGATCTGAATTCAAATCTGGCCTTAGTTGTTGTGTGACACTGGGTAAGGTCTGTCTCAGTTTCCTCATCTGTAAAATGGGGATAATACCAGCACTTAGCTTGCAGGTTTGTTGTGAGGATCAAATGAAATATTTATAAAGTTCTTTGTAAACCTTAAAGCACTGTATAAATATCAACTGTGGCTGTTGCTGCTGCTCTTGCTACTACTACTACCTCTACTACTACTACAGTTGCTGCTGCCACTGTTGTTACTGCTCTTCTATTAAATCCAAGTCATAAAGAAACAGCTATGGTCTCAATGTAAGAAGTAACTTCCCAAAGAGAGAGAACAGCCAAAGTAGAATGATTACCTTATGAAGTGATAAACTCCTAATCTGTAAAAGTATTTAAATAGTGATTAGGTAGCCACTTCTTAGGAATATTATGGGTAAAATTCTAAGATTAGTAAGAAGTTAGGACTGCCGTAGAAGCAACAGCCAACGCACTAGATTATAGTAAGGAACCAAAAGGACCTTGACAGGCTAAAAGTAAGAATGTCAAATGTGAGAGGGAGAGGGGGTGCACCAGATCGAAATGCAATAGGGAAATGTTTCACAAAATAAATAAAAAAGTATGATAAAAAGAAGCTAGGACTAGACAATCTTCTAACTTAAGGATTTTCTGATTCAGAGCATTATAAAATTTGAGAGTTTGAGAGACCTCAGCATCAATTTAATTTAGGAATTCTTACCTTGGGATCCATGGGAAACTTAGAGGTTTGTGAATAAATTTCAAAAGGTCTACAAAATTGATAGGAAAATTAATTTTTAATTTTCACCAATTTTAACTATAATTTAATATTTCCATCCATTATAAATATATGCAAAGCGGAGCCAAGATGGCGGAGTAGAAACAGCATTACCAATGTGCTCTGCCCCACACAAATTTCAAACAATGTGAAAGGGAGCTCCGAACAACTTCTGGAGCCACAGCACCCACAGAACAGCACAGAGGGGCTAACCTCCTGCTGAGGATAGCCCAGCAGCCCTGCAGGGAGTGGCCAGCACAGTGCTCTGAGAGCAGGCAGCACAGCGAAGAGCTGAGCCCAGGTCCTCGGTTTTGGCCCCAGGGTGGCCAGGCCTTCAGCCTGCTGGTGGAACCCCAGAACACCAGCAATTGTGGCAATTCCAGAATTATCAGCACAGATAAGCCTAGGACAAAGTGAGAGGTTAGTGCCCTATGGACTTTGGGACAAGTATTTGGGGAACACGTGGCTTCCTCCCCTGGGGGCAAAAAGCTGCTGAAGAAACAGCTGCACAGAAGCCATTTTGCAGCTTCAGTAGTGGATCTAGCTCCTGGTCTGCGAACTGTAGGAAGATCCAGCAATCAGTTTGGGGATTAATCACTTTACTTTAAACTGCCTGGATCTGGATTGTGGTCTGGGGGGAAGTTTGGGGTGGGCATCCAACTTGCCAGAGTGGGTGGAGGCTTTACAGAGGCCACCCAATCTCCGGAAGTTGTGAAGACCCCACGTTTGGGCAGAAGCTCCCCTGTCTGGTGGCAGAGTCCTACTGTGGCAACAAGCCCCAAAATCAAGTAATTAAGTGTCAATATGCCTAGGCAAATGAAACAAAATAAACAGAAAAGTTCAACATTGGACTCCTATTTTAGGGGCAAAGAGGCTCAAAGCATGGAGGAGGACTGTGAGGTCAGAACTCCTGCACCAAAAGCCCCAAATGAAAATACAAGCTGGCTACAGGCCATAGAGGACCTTAAGAAGCAGATAAGAGAAGTGGGGGAAAATTTGGGAAGAGAAATGAAAAAGATGCAAGAAAAGTGTGAAATGACAGTCAACAACCTGACTGAGGAAAAGAACACCTTAAAAAATAGACTAACTCAAATGGCAAAAGAGGCTCAGAAAGGCAATGAGGAGAAGAATGCCTTAAAAAGTCAAATTTCCCAGATGGAAAAAGAATCTCAAAAGCTCACTGAGGAGATTCATTCCTTCAGAGTTAGACTGGAGCAAATGGAAGCTAGTGACTTTATGAGAAATCAAAATACTATTAAACAGATCCAAACAAATGAAAGAATAGAAGGCAATGTGAAATATCTCATGGGAAAAACCACTGACCTGGAAAATAGATCCAGGAGAGATAATTTGAAAATTATTGGATTGCCTGAAAGCCATGATCAAAGAAAGAACCTAGAAATCATCCTTAAAGAAATTCTGAAGGAAAACTGCCCTGATGTTTTAGACCCAGAGGGCAAAATAGAGGTTGAAAGAATCCACAGATCACCTCCTGAAAAAGATCCCCAAAAGAAAACCCCCAGGAATATTATAGCCAGGTTCCAGAATCCCCAGATCAAGGAGAAAATCCTACAAGCAGCCAGGAAGAAACAATTTCAATATTGTGGAAACACAATCAGAATAGCACAGGACCTGGCAGCTTCTACATTGAGGGATAGAAGGGCATGGAATATGATATTCCAGAAGGCAAAAGAGCTGGGAATGAACCCAAGGATCACCTACCCAGCAAAACTGTGTATCTTGTTTCAGGGGAAAATATGGTCATTCAGTGGAATAGAGGACTTTCAAGCATTCTTAATGAAAAAACCAGAGTTGAATAGAAAATTTGACATTCAGACACAAGAAGCAAGAGATGCTTGAGAAGGTAATCAAGGAAAAGAAATCAAAAGGAACTTATCAAAGTTAGACTATTTACAGTCCTACATGGAAAAACAATAACTGTGTTTGATGAAACATTTCTCATTATGAAAATAGTTGAAGAAGGGTACATGGCATATGTTCACAGGTATACATGGATAGAGGGCACAGGTTGAATTTGATGGGAAGGGATGATGATGATGATTATTTTTTGGAGGGCAATTGGGGTTGGGTGACTTGCCCAGGTTCAATTGGGGTTGGGTGACTTGCCCAGGTTCACATGGCTGGGTTTTTGTTTGTGTGTTGGGTGTCTGGGGCCAGATTCTGGCTCCGGGGCTGGCTCTCTGCTCGCTGTGCCACCTAGCTGCCCCAAGGAAGGGATGATTCTTAAGGGGTGAAGTCAAGAGGTGAGAGAGGAAAGTGGCAAGAGGAGATGGAGAGAGACAGGGTAGGGCAAACTATCTCATGTAGAAGAGGCAAGGGAAGTAGTTGCAGGGGAGGGGAAGAACAGGAAGGCAAAAAGGCAAAAGCATATTCTCATTGAAGTTGGCCCAAGGAGAGAATCACATACATACTAAATGGAATATCTTACCCTCACTCACTCTCCTGAGTAGGGGAAAGGGGGATGAGAGGGGGGATGATGGAGGGGAGGGCCTTCTGGGGAGAGGGGAGGTTAGAAGTACCCACTATCAAAGAGGGACAGGATCAAAGTAGGGAATGGACCAGGTGGGAGGTGAGACAGATGGGAGGGAAATATAAGCAGTCTTTTACAATATATCGACTATGGTAATGTTTTGCATAGATATACATGTACAACACATACTGAATTGCTTATCTTCTCAGAGGGAGTGGGTGACAAGGGAGAAAGGGAATGGATCTGAAAATCGAAGTTTTAAAATTAAATGTTTCATAAGATGTCCAGGCAGTGGGGCTCAGAGATTCACCTTGCCCTAATGGCAAAATCGAAGGGGGTATGGGAGAAGATATGGGAGAGAGCAGATTGGATGAGGGGATATCTAGTGGGAAAAAATGGGGGAAAAATGTAACTCATAATCTGGTGGAAATGAATGATGTAAACCAGAAGTTAATAAAGCATTTGTTTAATTAAAAAAATAATAAAAAAATAAAATAAAATAAAATAAAATAAAATAAATATATGCAACTATTAGACTTTACCAGACTTCCAAAGGGTTCTCTTTCTGACTTTCTTTTACACACACACACACACACACACACACACCCTTGATGTATTGTAATCCATACATTGTCAGTCTATAAGCACTTATGAACTATTTACCATATGACAGGCTTTGTGCTAAGTGCTGGAGATACAAAGAATGTCAAAAAGAAGTCCCTGTCCTCAAGAAGATCACATTCTAGTGAGAGAGATGATGTATAAATAACTAGGTGCACAGCAGATATATATGATGGAGATGGAACCTTAGAGGGGAAGGTATAAATAGCTGGGAGGACTAGGAAAAACCACCTAAAGAAAAAGGGATTGGAGCTGAGTCTTGAAGGAAGCCAGGGAATCTAAGAGGGAGGAGAGATGAAGGGGTAGAATGGACCAGGCAAAGGAGACAGCCAGCACAGAAGCATGAAGATCGGAATTGGTGCCTCATTTGAGGAATATCGAGTGAACCAGAGTAGCTACATGCAGAGTATATGGAGAAAAATAAAGGATAAGAAGACTGAAGATAGGAAGGGGCTATATTAGGAAAAGCTATGAATATCAAATAGGAACATTTATTCTTTATCCTAGAGTAATTGGTAATTGGTAGACTTCCCTGGGTAGCCAGGAGTCACAGTGGATAGAGCTAAATGTCAGGAATCAGAAAGACAAGTTCAAATCTGGTTTCATACATTTACTAGCTGTGTAACCTTGGGCAAGTCATTTAACTCTGTTTACTTCAGTTTCTTCATCTGTAAAATGAGCTAGAGAAGGAAATGGCAAACCACTCCAGTATCTTTGCCAAGAAAGTCCCAAATAGGGTTGCAGAGAGTTGGATATGAGTAGAACTGGAACACCTGAACAATGAGAGATCCATGAGTTGGAGGTGGGGAAAAATGACCATACTTATGCTTTATATAATCCCCTTGATAGCTAAGGAGAAAATATATTGGAATAGGGAGGCACTTGAATCAGGGATACTAGTAAGAAGGCTATTGTAGTCTGGACCAGAAGTGATGAGGGTCAGATCTAGGACAGCAGATATATGAGCAGAAAAAAAGGACTTCGGTGTGAGTGGAGGTTACACAAGAAGTCTTTTCAAGATAGAAGTGACAAATGTGTTAACTGATAAGGTCTGTGGGGTGAGAGTAAAAAGTTGAGGATGACATCAAGGTGCCTTCAGCAGTAATAGAGAAGTTAGAAAGAAGTGGGTTTGGACAGAAAGATAGTGTGGTATTTTTTCTTTTTCTTTCCTTTTTGTTAAAGTTTTCAACATCCATTTCTATAAGATTTTGAGTTCCAAATTTTTCTCCTTCCCTCCCATCTGCCTCACCAAGACAGCAAACAATCAGATATAAGCTATATATGTACAGTGATGTTAAGCATATCTCCACATTAGTAAAACAGAGTAAAAGGGGAAAGTAATTAGAAAGAAAAAACAAAAAAAGTGAAAATAGAATGTTTGGTCTGCACTCAGACTCCATCATTCCCTCTCTGGATGTGGACAGCATTTTCCATCATGAGTGCTTTGGAATTATCTTAGAGCATCGTGTTGCTGAGAAGAGTCAATCATCATCCAGTATTGCTGTTACTGTGTACAAGTTTTCCTGGTTCTTCTCACTTTACTCAGGATCAGTTCATGCAAGTCTTTTCAGGTTTTCCTGAAATTTGTCTGCTCATCATTTCTTCTAGCATAGTAGTGTTCCATTACATTCACATACCACAACTTGTTCAGCCATTCCTCAATTGAAGGGCATCGCCTTAATTTCCAATTCTTTACCACCACAAAAAGAGCTGCTATAAATATTTTTGTACATGTGGGTCCTTTTCTCTTTTTTATTATCTTTTTGGGATACAGACCTAGTAGTGGTATTGTTGAGTTATGGGTATGCACAGTTTTATAGCCTTTTGGACACAGTTCTAAAGTGCTCTCCAGAATGGTTGGATCAGTTCACAGCTCCACCAACAATGTATTAGAGTTTCAATTTTCCCACATCTTATTCACATTTGTCATTTTCCTTTTCTGTCATGTTAGCCATTCTGATAGGTGTGAAGTGGTACCTCAAAGTTGTTTTGATTTTCATTTCTTTAGTCAATAGTAATTTAGAGCATTTTTTCATTACTAGCTTTAATTTCTTCATCTGAAAATTGCCTGTTGGGGACAGATAGGTGGCACAGAGAACAGAGCATTGGCCCTGGAGTCAGGAGGACCTGAGTTCAAATCTGGCCTCAGACACTTAACAGTTACTTGCCCTGTGACCTTGGGCAAATCACTTAACCCCACTTGCCCTCTAAAAAAGCAAAAAAAAAAAAAAAAAGAGGAAAAAAGAAAATTGCCTGTTCATGTCCTTTGACCATTTATCAATTGGTAAATGACTTGCATTCTTATACATTTGATTTAATTCTCTGTATATTTGAGAAATGAGGCCTTTATCAAAAACATTGACTGAAAAATTGTTTCCCAGTTTTCTGCTTTCCTCCTAATCTTGCTTGTATTGGTTTTGCTTATGCAAAATTTAATTTAATGTAATGAAAGTTATCCATTTTGCATTTCATAATGTTCCCTATCTCTTCTTTCATCACAAATTCTTCCCTTCTTCATAGATCTGCCAGGTAAACTATTCCTTGCTTTCCTAATATGCTTATGATATCACCCATTACTTCTAAATTTTGTACCCATTTTGACCTTATGTTGGTATACAGTGTGATGTTGTTCTATGCCTAGTTTCTGCCATGCTATTTTCCCATTTTCTAGCAGCTTTTATCAAAGAGTGAGGTCTTATTCTAGAAGCTAGAGTCTTTTGGTTTGTCAGATAGTAAATTACTATTGTCATTGACTATTGTGTCTTGTATACCTAAACTATTTTAACACTATATTTCTTAGCCAGTATCAAATAGTTTTGATGATTGTCATTTTATTATATAGGTTTAGATCTGGTATGGTTAAGCTGCATGACTTTGCATTATTTTTCACCAATTCCCTTGATATTCTTGAACTTTTGTTCTTCCATATGAATTGTTTTTATTTTTTTATAACTCTAAAAATAATTTTAGTAGTTTTATTGGAATAGTATTTAAGAAGCAAATTAATTTAGGTAGAATTGCCAATTTTGTTATATTAGTTTGGCTTACCCATGAGCAATTGATATTTTTTCCAATTGATTATGTTTGGCTTTATTTATGTGAAAAGTGTTTAGTAATTATGTTCATATAGTTCCTAGATTTGTCTTGGCAGGTAGACTCCCAAATATTTTATATTGTCTACAGTTATTTTAAATGAAGTTTCTTTTTCTACCTCTCATTTTATATCTTGCAATTTTGCTAAAGTTGTTAAGTATTTCAAGTAGTTTTTTTTAATTGATTCTCTGAAAAGAATGATAGTTTTGTTTCCTCACTGCTTATTCTAATTTATTCATTTTAGTTTTCTTCTCTTATTACTAAAGCTAACATTTCTAGTACAATATTGAATAATAGTGGAGATAATGGGCATCCTTGTTTCACTCCTGATCTTACTGGGAAAGCTTCTAGCTTATCCCCATTATAATGGGGATTATTAATTATCCTCATTTTAACAATTACATTATATATTATAATTAATACCCGTTATAACATATAATGCTTACTGATGGCTTTAAAGAGATATTACTTACCATTTTAAGGAAAACTCCACTTATTCCTATGCTCTTTATGGTTTTTAATAGGAATGGGTGCTATATTTTGTCAAAAACCCTTTCTGCATCTATTGAGATAATCATATGATTTTTCTTTTATGTAGTCAATAATGCTGATAGTTTTCCTAATATTGAACCAGCTTTGCATTATTGTTATAAATCCCACTTGGTCATAAATTGTGATAAATTGTTGTAATCTCTTTGACCATATTTTATTTAAAAAATTTGCATCAATATTCATGAGAGAAATTGGTCTATGATTTTCTTTCTCTGTTTTGGCTCTTCCTGCTTTGAGTATCAGCATTATATTTGTGCCACAAAAGGAATTTTGTAGGACTCTGTCTTTGCCTATTTTTCCAAATAGCTTATATAGTATTGGAATTAATTGTTCTTTAAATTCTTGGTCAAATACTCTTGTAAATCCACCTGGTCTTGGAGAGATTTTCTTAGGGATTTCATTGATAGCTTGTTTGGTTAGTTTTTTAAAAATGGGATTAAGTATTTTTCTTCCTCTTCTGTTAATCTGGGCAATTTATGTTTTTGTAAATATTCATCCACTTCACTTAGATTGTCAGATTTATTGGCATATAGTTGGACAAAATAACTCCTCGTTATTGCTTTAATTACCTTTTCATTTGTGATGGGTTCATCCTTTTCATTTTTGATACTCATAATTTGATTTTCTTCTTTCTTTAAAAAAAAAAAACAAATTAGCCAAAGGTTTATTTATTTTACTGAGGTTTTCATAAAACCAACTCTTAATTTTATTAGTTAGTTCAATATTCTTTTTGCTTTCAGTTGTATTAATCTCTCTTTTGGTTTTTAGAATTTCTAATTTAGTATTTAATTGGGGATTTAAAATTTGTTCTTTTTCTAGCTTTTTTAGTTGCACAATGAATTCATTGATTTCCTTTTTCGCTTTTTTATGCATGTAACTATTTAGAGATATGAAATTTCCCCTAAGAACCGCTTTGGCTGCAGCATTGTTGTTGATGAAATTATTGATTTTTTTCTATGATTAGTTGTTTGAGATACTCATTCTCTAGGATTACAATGTTTAGTTTTCAATTAGTTATTAACCTATTCTTCTATGGCCCTTTATTTCATCTAATTTTCATTGCATCATTATCTGAAAAGGATATATTTAATATTTCTGTCTTTCTGCATTTGGTTGTGAGGTTTTTATGCCCCAATACATGGTCAATTTTTGTATAGGTGCCATATACCTCTGAGGAAGGGTATATTCCTTTCTATCTATTCAGTTTTCTCCAGAGAGCTACCATATCTAACTTTTCTAAAATTCTACTCACTTTTTTGTTTATTTTGTGGTTAAATTTATCTAGTTCTGAGAAGTGAAGGTTGAGGTCCCCCACTTATATGTTTTTTGTTTTGCTTTTTGGAGGGCAATTGGAGTGAAGTGACTTGCCCAAGGTCACATGGCTAGTTTTTGTGTTAAGTGTCTGAGTTTGGATTTGAACTCCTGACTCCAGGACCAGTGCTCTATTCACTGCACCAGCTAACTGCCCCACTTATATGGTTTTGTTTTATATTTATTCCTGCAACTCCCTTCATTTCTCCTCTAAGAATCTGGATGCCATACCACTTTGTGCATATATGTTTAATATTGTTATTACTTCATTGTCTGTAGTACCTTTTAGTGAGATGTAGTTTTCTTCCTTATTTCTTTGAATTAGATCTATTTTTGCTTTTGCTTTGTCTGAGATCAGGATTGCTACCTCTGCTTTGTTTTTATTTTGTTTTGTTTTGTTTTTACTTCAGATGAAGCATAATATAGTCTACTCCAGCCTTTTACCTTCACTCTGTGTATATCTCTTCACTTCAGATGTGTTTCTTGTAAACAACATATTGTATGATTATGATTTTTAATCCACTCTATTATCTGCTTCCATTTTATGGGAGACTTCATCCCATTCACATTGACAGTTATGATTAATAACTATGTATTTCCCTCCTTCCTATTCCCCCTCCCTCCATTTATACATTTTTTTTCTCCTTTAACCCTATCCCTCTTCACCAGTGTTTTGCTTCTGACTACTGCCTTCCTCAATTTTCCCTCCCTTCTATCAATCCCCCCTCCCTTTTCTTTCTCCTTTCCCCTTCTACTTCCCTATAGGGTAAGATAAATTTCCCTACCCAATTGAATGTATATGTTACTCCCTTTTTGAGCCAAATCTGATGAGAGTAAAGTTCAAACAGTGTTCACTCCTTCCTTTCTTTCTCTCCACTGTAACAGGTCTTATGCACCTCTTCATGTGATATAATTTACACTGTTATCCTTCCCCATTTACTCTTTTCCCAATACAATACTTTTTTTACCCTTTAATTTTTTATATCATCACATCAAAATCACTTATACTCATACCCTCTGTCTATGTATATGCCTTCTAACTGTTGTAATAGAGAAACAGTTCTCAAGAGTTACAAGTACCATATTCGTGTGTAGGGATGTAAACAGTTTAACCTTATTGAATAACATGCAATTTTTTACCCCCTTTTACCTTTTTATTCTTCTCTTGAGTCTTGTATTTGAAGATCGAATTTTCTTCTCAGCTCTTGTTTTTTCATTGGGAAAGATCACAAGTGTCCTATTTCATTGAATGTCTATCTTTTCCTCTGAAAGATTATGCTAAATTTTGCTGGGTAGTTTATTCTTGGTTGTAATCCAAACTACTTTATCTTCTGGAATATCATATTCCAAGTCCTCAGATCCTTTAATGTAGAAGCTGCTAAATCTTATGTAATCCTGACTGTGGCTCTTTGATATTTGAATTGTTTCTTTCTGGCTGCTTACAGTATTTTTGCCTTGGCAACAATATTCCTTGAAGTATTCATTTTGGGATCTCTTTCAGGAGGTGATCAATGGACTCTTTCAATGACTATTTTACTCTCTGGTTCTAGAATATCAGGGAAATTTTCCTTGATAATTCCTTCAAAGATGCTATCCAGGCTTTTAAAAAATGATTATTATGGCTTTCAGTTAGTCCAATAATTCTTAAATGATCTCTCCTGGATCTATTTTCTAGGTCAATTGTTTTTCAAATGTGGTATTTTACATTTTTTCTATTTTTTTCATTCCTTTAATTTTGTTTGACTGGTTCTTGATGTCTTATAGTCTCATTAGCTTCCACTTGTCCAATTTCAACTTTTAAGGAATTATTTTTTAGTTAGCTTTTGTGCCTCCTTTTCCCATTTAGCCAATTCTACTTTTTGAGGAGTTGTTTTCTTCAGTGGATTTTTTCCCCATTTAGCCAATTGTATTTTTTAAGGCATTCTTTTCTTCGGTCAATTTTTGTCCTTCCTTTTCCAAGCTGTTGACTCTGTTGCATAATTCTCATTTCCTTTGTCAATTTTTCTTCTCTCTTATTTTATTTTTAAAATCCTTTTTGAACTCTTCCAAGGAGGCTTTGTGGACTTGAGACCAATTCATAGTCTTCTTTGAGACTTTGCATGTAGGTATTTTAACATTGTTGTTCTCTTCTGAGTTTGTATTTGATCTTCCCTGTTACCATAATAGTTTTTTATGGTCAGGACTCTTCTGTTTTTTTGCTCAATTTTTAGTCTATTTCATGACTTTTAAAGTTGGGTTTGGAACCTGGGACATGTGGAGCACTGTCCCAATCTTCTTTTGCTGGGGGACAGAGGTCTGGTCACTGACTTTCTGCATTGGGGACTCAGGTGCTGGTGGCTTGCCCCCTGTGCTGGGATTGCCCAGACTAGTCATGACTGTTGTGCCAGGGTTTCCTGCACTGGCAGTTTGCCTTCTATTCTGAGACTGGAAGCCTCACAATTGTCCTGCTATGTCACTGGCCTGCTGAGGCAGGACTCAGGGGGCCTTGGTTGATTATTTATGTTGTACCTAAGAGCCTCTGCTGGCTTGCTCAGACATCATTTGCATTGGACTGCACTCTCCTTTTATCCAACAATGACAGACCTTTCCTGAAGTCCTTCTAAGTTATCTTAAGCTGGAAAGTCATTTCACTCCACCTTTTTGTAGGTTCTGTCACTCCAGAATCTGTTTAGAGACTTGATTTGGTGTTTTTTTTTTTCCTGAGGGAACCTGGGGAGAACTCATTCAGCTTCCTGGTTTTTCTCTGCTATCTTGGCTCTACTTCTTAAGATAATGACTTTTGTTTTGAACAAGTTGAATTTGAAGTGCCTATGGGACATTCGGTTCAAGATTCTCAAAAGGCAATTGATGATGTGAGACTATAGCTAAGGACTAGCTATACAGATCTGAAAAATCATCTAGATAGAGGTGATAACTGAATTCATAAGACTTGATGAGATCATTAAGTGCAACACTATAGAATGATAAGAGACAAAGGTACAGGACAGTCATTTGGTGTGATGTGGATGAAGAATCAGCAAAGAGAGTGAGAAGGAGTTGTCAGATAGGTAAAGGAGAACCAGGAGAGAGTAGTATCCTGAGAACTTAGAGAACAGACAATATCCAGGAGATGATCAACAGTGTCAAAGGCAGCAGAGGGACAAGGAGATTGAGGATTGTGAAGAGGCCATTAGATTTGGCAATTAAAAGATCATTAATAACTCTGGAGAGAGTAGTTATAGTTTAGTGATTGAGGATCAGGACTGGGTCACAAAGGGTTTAAATGAAACTGATAGGAGAGGAATTGAAGACATTGATTGCAGAGCAGTTTCTCAGAGTTTATCCATGAAAGGGAAGAGAGATATAAGACAAAAACTAACAAGGATAGTAGGATAAGATGTGGAGAAGGTGGAGGAGAGGTGGCAGGACATGGGCATATGTCTGGGCAGCAGGGAAGGATCCAGTAAATAGAAAGAGACTGAACATAATTGAGATGTAGGGATGATGGAGGCAATTTTCTCTAGAAGACCAAAGGGAATGGCTAAGACGAAGGATGAATGGAGAGGTGTTGGCCTTGGTAAGGACTTGAAAAGTGCTAGTGTTTAAGTTACGATTTGAACTCTGGTCTTTTTGACTCCATGTCCAATTCTTTTTTCTTGGTATCAATGAGTTTTCAGGCAGGTAGTCATGTTGACCCAACTCCAAATGCAACATTCTATTCACTTGACCACAGGGAGACCATAGAACTGCACAAGTCAAATCCTGACTCACTTTTCAAAAAAGGAAAGAAAATGAAATATGCAAACTGTAAGCCAGTGAGCTTACCCTGGATCATAGGGAATTCCCAAGAATGTGTTTTTAAAGAGACAGTAAACGTCTAGAAAAGAAAAGAAATAAACATAAAGAGTCAGCATATTTTCATCAAGAATGGGTCATAACAGACTCACCTTCCATTTTAGAAAAATGCTATAGATGTAGTTTGCCTAGATTTTAACAATGCATTTTGATAGCCTGTCATGTTATTCTTATGGATAAGAAAGAGACACATGAATTGGACAATAGTATAATTAGATTTGATTGTGAACTCATTGAAAATGACTAAACCCAAAGAGTAGTCATTAATGGACTGATGCCAAATAAGAAGAATTCCAGTAGTGTTCTCCATGGTCACTCTGCTGGTTAATATTATAACTGACATAGATAAAGGAAGAGCTGGCCTGCTTATCAAATTTACAAATGACACAAAACTTAGAATAATAGCTAACACAATGAAAGACCAAGTCAGTATCAGAAAAGATTTGATAGTCTAGAATACCAAACTGAACCAATAAGATGCAATTTAATAGTGATTACTATAAAGGCTTACACTTAGGTTAGGGCATCTAGATGGCACAGTGGATAGAGTCCTAGACCTGGTGCCAGGAAGACTTACCTCCTTGATTTCAAATCTGGCCTCAGACACTTATTAGCTGGGTGACCCTAGGCAAGTCAGTTAACCTTGTTTGCCTCAGTTTCTTCAAATAAGCTGGAGAAGGAAATGCAAACTACTCCAGTATCTTTGTCAAGAAAACTCCAAATGGGGTCACAAAGAATCAGACATGACTGAAAGATAACCGAACAACAAAATACTTGGGTTGAGAAGATCAATTTCATAAATACAAGATGTGGGAGATATGGTTAACTAGCAGTTTTTCTGGGAAACAAAAAGATCTGGGGGATTTGGTAGATGGTAACCTCAATATGAATCAACAATGTCATATGTCAACTAAAAAGTTAATGTGATTTTGAACTGCCTTTAGAGAGACATGGTTTCCAGGAACAAGGAGGTAACAGATTCTCTGTATTATATCTTAGTTAGACCCAATCTGGAGTATTGCATTCAGTTTTGAATGCAACTGTTTACGAAGGACATTGATAAACTACCAAATATCCAGAAGAGAGCAACCAGAATGGTGAAGGGCCTTGGATCCATACCATGGAATTAATAGAAGGAGGTAGGAATGTTTAGCAAAGAGAAGAGAAGATTTATTGGGATCTTGATAACTATCTTAAATGAAAGAATACATTAAAAAAATTAATTGCTTATAATGTGCTAAGCACTGTGCTAAATGCTGGGGATACAAATAGAAAAGTAAGGCAGTATCTGCTCCCAAGGAACTTGCATTCCAATTGGGAACTGCAACACTTATAGTAAGTTCAGCCACAGGGCAAATGGAAAGGCCCAGGGGGCCTGCTGTCACTGAAGCAAGAAATATAGCAATGTCCAGTGGTCTGTAAAGCTCAGTGGCAGAGCAGATATAGACATGGTGGTCCTTCATCTCATTGGAAGTATTGGTAACCCCCTGTGCATCAAAGTAGTGTAAGTGACCTGTTTTTAGGGACCTGGAGGGCCCCCAGGCCAACAACAATTAGGAAGAAGAGGTCTTATTGATATCTGGTCAAGATATGGGATAGGACAATAGGAAAAGGCTCCCTTATGATAAGGTCATATTCAAGCACTAGGACCCAGTAGGTTCTGTTTGGCCAGGCAGATCATCCAAGGAAGGGATTCTAGTACTTATTGTAGGGGTAGGAAGCAGTCGGGATACATGTGTGGGGATCCCTTACCACTATTATATATACTCTAGGTATGTCCTCAGTCTTCCCACTGATGCTATATGTATTTGTGGAGTATGCCCCAAGTATATGGGAGATTTTGTAATCTCTATTTTTACTATACCATTTTAGCAAATAATTTTATTTTAAGTTTGTAATGTCTAATGACTGACTATTAAATGTAACTGTACCAGTGGGGACTCAAACTACTTTTTGAGGTATATGGACTCATATAATGCCTTTAACCTCAAGGTAGCAGTCTCCCTTCTACAGGACCCAAACTGAGAGTAAAAGTTGGAGGGGGAGGTCTTTCATGGAGTGTTGCATTGTTGGGGCTTTCTTCAGGATATATTTGGAGTGCCTATACATTTTCAGAGACTACTCTCCTTAGATCTCTTAGTATTGCAGAAGTATATTGAAAAAAAATTAGGATTTTTGTTTTCCTTTGTTTTTAGAATGTGATTATACAGTTTTTCCATGTTTCCTTTATAAGTCAGAACAATTTCTTTGAAATAACTTTAATGATTTTTAACATGTAAGTATGGAAACTGATAAGAAGAGCGTGGCTGTTTCATCCTTAGAATACAGGCACCTAGTGATTCATCTGAAGTTAGTCAATCAATAAACAATTAATAAGCACCTACCGTGTCTGTGCTAAGTCTCGAGGATACAATCGAGAAGACAAAGAGTAAATAACTAGGTCCATATCAGAGATACGCAGTAGATAGAAAATAATCTCAGAAGAGAAGGCACTAGAAGTGGAAAGGTGTCCTACAGAAGGTGGGCTTTAAATGAAGTTTTCAAGGAAGCCTGGGAAAGTAGATTGGAAGTGAGGAGGGAGAGCATTCCAAGCAGGGGGGAATACGGAAATGGGAAATGGAATGTTATAGTCTAGGACCAGTAAATGAACCAGGGACACTGCTTTATAAAGTGTGTTTACTACTGAACTCACATTAATTACAATGATCAGTTGAAGTGGTCCAAGAAACTAGAGGATGAAAACCACTTCTTTCCTCTTGGTAGAGAGGCAAGGGGGACTTCTGGGTCAGAATGTTGCATGCAGTCAGTTGTCGCTGTTTTGTTGTTTAGCCTTCCTTAGCTGTTTTTCTTTGTAACAAAGGAGGATCGGGGGAGGAAGGGATGAATATAGATATAATATTATGTATGTATGGTGTGCACACAGGCAAGTATACATGCATGTGTGTATAGAGAAAAATGACTGCAACAAAAAAGGCATCAATAAATATTAAAATAAAATCTCCCAAAGAAGCGGCTGTCCAGTGCATTATGAGACTCTAGTTTCAAAGTCATATTTTCAGTCAAGTTTTTTTTTAACACAGGCTTGAAATTAAAATCTAATTGTTCTGTCCTTCATTACCCTGTAAATATTTATGAATTATTTCATTTCCCCAACGAAGCAGAATCAAGGAATAATTGATAAAGTTTTAAATGAGTCCCTCAGGGTATCATTAAAAACTTTCTATGCCAATCACAAACTAAAGTTGGCAATGAGCTTCCAAGGGAATTGCTAAGATGAAACTCAGAGAAGTCCTATAGGGAGTTGGCCCTTTGGGCTGCTCCATGCCAGTTAAGATTAGAAGCACACTTAACTAATCTTTAACGTGTCTCTGAGGAGGAAAACTTGGGAGTTTTGCCTTACTAAGGACTTACAGCCACAGATGGAACGGAGCGGGAGGGGACAAAGTTGAAAAGTTACTAATACCCTGCAGCAGGGCATTTCCCTTATGGGATTCCTGCATGTAATTCTCCCATCATTTTCTAGCTACAGTTGAACACATAGAGTATTTCTCAACAGAGAGACACGCCTACTAGCCCCAGTGGATAGCAAAGTTTGTTCATCGTCCTCTCTTACATGCTGTGTAGTTACTGTCGTACTTTAAAAGTGGGGGGATAGGGGTGGAGAGGAGAAAAAGAGAGAAAGAGATCATTTTAGGTGTTGGGGGGTATGGAAAGTACTGGGCATCAGAAGATCTCAATTTGGATCCTTAGCCCCAACGCTTACTAGGTTTTGGACTTTAGTCAAATCAACCAAACTTTTCTGGAGCCTCAGTTTCTTCATCTGTATTTCTTAGCTCTATGATGTATTCATACTTCTTTGACAGAAGTAGTTTCTCCTCTGGTATAGACTGCACCCATTCCTTTTAATTTTGCATGTGTCATCATTATTCATGTTCCCCTGTGGCATTGCCAAGGAAAGATGAGGACACCTATAATATTACTAGCATGCAAATTTTCGCGTGCACAGTACTATATATACATCAGAATTGGCACTGATCTTTGGGGAGACAAAAAGGAATTTGATAAATACTTGTTAATTGATTCCTTGAAATCCACAGGGCCCCATTTCATTTTACAAGGGAAAGTTTTTCCTCAATCCTGTGACCTATTTGGGGAATATTGTTTTAAAGGTGAGTTGGGTGGGTGAGGAATGGGTTCTCCTGCCACCTCTGTTTCAAACAATTAGAAGATGCCAAGTGTTAGCCATGACATTGCCAAGCAAAGGAGGAGCTGAAGATTCCTTATATAATAGGGTCACATCATTAACATTGACATTTTCTCAGGGACGCCCCTTTTCACATTGCCCAGAAAACAATTTTGGAAATGGCAATACCTGTCCATTTTACTTCCCAATGTTGCTGTAGGAATCAAATGAGATGATTTAAGAGGATGTTAAAGTCATTTGAGAAGCATAAAACATCATACAAATGCAAGAATTTCTTAAGTCAGAATAAGTAACATTACTCGACATTAATCCTTGGGTTATAATTACTTCCTTTATAACTTTATTAAAAGGATTTAGTGGTGTAGTGGAGAGAATGAATATTTGAAGACAGGATCTGGATTTGAATCTTGACTCTGTCACTTAACTACGTGTGTGACCTTGGGAAAGTCATTTAATATTTCTGGGCCTCAGTTTCTTCGTTTGTGAAAATGAGGCAGCTAGGTGGTGCCTCATTAGAATAGGTTAGATAGAGTGCTGAGTCCAAAACCTGCCTTAGACCCTGACTGGCTGCATGTAACCCACCCTCTTTCAGACTCAGGTTTCCTTATCCATAAAGTGAAAATAATAGCACTGACCACATAAAGTTGTGAGTATCAAACAAGAAACTTCACTGCAAGTCTTAAGGAGTTATATAAGCTATAGAGATGATGATGATGATGATTGATGAAGGGGTTGGACTAGATGAGATCCAAGGTCCCTTATAGTACTTTCTTCTACATTACTTTTAAAATTCAACAGCTAGCATGTAGCTGGACCAATGGAAAGAGTGTGAGATCTGGAATTGGGAAAATTAGAGCTCAGATCCAGTCTCTAACACTTATGAGTTGTGTGACCCTGGGCAAATCATTTAACCTGTCTGCCTCAGTTTCCTCATCTGTCAAATGGTAATAATAATAGCATCTACCATCCAGGATTATCATGAAGATCAAATGAGCTAATGTTTGTAGAGTACTTCGTAAACCCTGTGGTGCCATGTAAATGTTATTGTTAGTGTTTACCGCCATCCCTTGCCCCATTTCTCATCTGCTTCTAGAATTCTGCCTCTGGGCATATGTGAAGTTGTCTGCAGGGTCCCTCTGATGTGGAAGCGACTTTCATTTAGGATGTGCACTCTGGAAGGGTCTTCTTGGTAAATACCCACTGCAAGGCAATAATAATAAGGAATAATGCTGCTGCTGCTGGCTTCTATTTTTATGGTGCTTTAGTATGTACGAAGTACATTCTTTATTACAACCTGTGAGACAGACATTATCTTTATTCTGCAAGTGAGAAAACTGAGACTCAAAAGACTAAGGGATTTATTTCGGGTCACACAGATAGTAAATGGTGCTCGAACCAAGTCTCAGCCTCCAAGTTTCCTGTCACAGAGAGAATCATCAAATTATCTTTTCTTCCAATTTTACTTGGATAATTTTAATAATTTCCTTATATTTCTAATAATTTTTCCTTTGTAATTTCTAATGTTAGTAATTTGGCTTTTTCCTTAAGCTGCCCAGAGGTAGCTAGGGGTCTGGGCCTGGAACCAGAAAGACATGAGCTCAAATTTAGCCTCAGATACTTACTAGCTGTATGACCCTGGGTAAGGTACTTAACCTATGTCTGCCTCAGCTTCCTCAACTATAAAATGAGGATAATAATGGCACCTACCTTCTAAGGTTGTTAGGAAGACAAAATGAGAGAGAGAGAGAGAGAGAGAGAGAGAGAGAGAGAGAGAGAGAGAGAGAGAGAGAGAGAGGACAATAGATTAAGATATGGTGGGGTCTAGTGAAGATTTAAGGATGGTCTTGGTTATATGGTTAGATTTGAAATAGTGGGGAAGGAACCACTAGATAGGGAGAGGCTGAAGATTAGAGAGCTAAAAGGAATGATAGAGGGAGTGATCTAGAGATAACAGGAGGAGATCCTTAGGTCAAGGTTGAATGAAGAGGGCTTGGCTTTGACAAGAAGGAGTGCCACTTCATGGTCGGAGACTAGGGGGAAGTAGGAAAGAGTGAAGTGGATTGTCAAGGCAGTTAAAGAAAAGAGAAGAAGGAACTCTGGTCAAAGCGTCAAAATTTTCTTAGTAAATTCATAGGTGAGGTCCTCAGCTTGGGAAAAAGAGATAGGGAGAAATATTTAAGGCTTGAAATAGATGTAGCATTATGCATCCAACCTTTTGGTATAAATCTGTATATGTCTTACTGCAACAAATGTGTTTCCTGTATACTATAGGTTTTTTTTTTTAATTCAGTCAGTCAACATATATTTATTAAGGGTTTACTATGTACCTGACACTGTGCTAAGCACTGGGGATGAAAGGAAGGACAAAAATGTCTCTGACATCAAGGAATTCACATTCTAACTGGGGAGACAACATGTAAACAACTATCTAGATAAAAGATATATGGGTGCACATATATTATACACATGTATGTGAGTATATATGCATATACTGTTTGGTTGTTGGTCAATCATTTCAATTGTGTCTGACTTTTCATGATCCCATTTGGAGTTTTATTAAGATACTTGAGTGGTTTGCTTTTTACTTCTACAGCTCATTTTACAGATGAGGAAACTGAGGGAAACAGGGTTAAGTGACTTGCCCAGGGGCACCCAGCTAGTAAATATCTGAGGCTGGATTTGATGAGTCTTCCTGACTCTAGGCTCTCATTGTATCCACTGTGCTGCTTAGCTGCCCTTGTGTATGTATATACTATGCATATATACATACATACATACATACTTATATGTGTGTATGTATATATACATATGCATTTATGTATAGATGTATAAATATATTATATATACATATGCAGGTGTGTATATGGGTATGTATATAATGGGAGGTAATCCCAGAGGGAAAGTACTAAGCAATGAAGGGGACCTGGAAAGGACTATTGCACAAACCAGAGTTTGAGTCATCTTGAAAGAATCTAGGGAAGCCAAAAGATGTAAGTGAGGAGGGAGAATATTCTAGGCATTGGCCCAGCCAGTGAAAAGGCATAGAGTCAAGGGATTTAGTGTCATGTTCCAGGAACAAAAAAAGCCATTATTGATGACCATAGAATAGTTGAAGTTAAGTAAAGCATATAGAGGCAGAAAAAGTAGGAGGGGGACTGGTTGTGAAGAACTTTGAAAGCCAAATAGAAGATTTTAGATTTTATTCTAGAGTTAATAAGGAGACATTAGAGTTTATTGAGTAGGGACTGAGGGTAATATGGTCAGACCCCCACTCTAGCAAGATCACTTTTGAACTGAAATGGATTAGAGGGGAGAGGACTGAGGAAGGGAGGTCAACCAGAAGCCTAATGGAATTCACCATGAGTGAGGTGATGAGGGCTGTGTACATGGAGAGAAGAGGATGTATACAAGAGATGTGAAATCAGAAACAGCATTTTGTAACTGATTGTATGGAGTTGAGTAAGGAGTTGAGAGAATTTTGAGAATTATGAGAAATTTTTTTTTTGGAGGGGGGAAGGCAAGTCAAGGGGTTAAGTGATTTGCCCAAGGTCACACAGCTAGTAAGTGTTAAGTGTCTGAGGCTGGATTTGAACTCTGGTCCTCCTGATTCCAGGGCTGGTGCCCTATTCACTGCACTACCTAGACACCCCTTAGAATTTTTGATCCTTGACTTCTTTTTATTAATTTTTATTGGGAAAGAGGTTCAGAGACATTTCTCCTTGTAAGGAGGTTATTGAGCTAGCTGAAATTTGTCCCATGGAATGTGAGAATTTGCTTAAGACCTCAAACATTGACAGCACCCACAGAACGGCACAGAGAAGCTAACCTCCTGCTGAGGACAGCCCAGCAGCCCTGCAGGGAGTGGCCAGCGCATCGCTCTGAGAGCAGGCAGCACAGCGAGCTGGGAACCGACTTCGCAGCCCTCAGAGCCGAGCCCAGGTCCGCGGTTTTAGCCCCGGGGGGCCCGGCCTTCAGCCAGCTGGAGGGACCCCAGAACACCAGCAATTGTGGCGATTCCAGAATTATCAGCACAGATATACCTAGGACAAAGTGAGAGGTTAGTGCCCTATGGACTTTGGGACAAGTATTTGGGGAACACGTGCCTTCCTCCCCTGGGGGCAAAAAGCTGCTGAAGAAACAGCTGCACAGAAGCCATTTTGCAGCATCAGCAGTGGCTCTAGCTCCTGGTCTGCAAACTGTAGGAAGATCCAGCAATCAGTATGGGGTTTAATCTCTTTTGCTTTAAACTGCCTGGATCTGGATTGTGGTCTGGGGGGGAAGTTTGGGGTGGGTATCCAACTTGCCAGAGTGGGTGGAGGCTTTACAGAGGCCACCCAATCTCCGGAAGTTGTGAAGACCCCACGTTTGGGCAGAAGCTCCCCTGTCTGGTGGCAGAGTCCTACTGTGGCAACAAGCCCAAAAATCAAGTAATTAAGTGTCAATATGCCTAGGCAAATGAAACAAAATAAACAGAAAAGTTCAACATTGGACTCCTATTTTAGGGGCAAAGAGGCTCAAAGCATGGAGGAGGACTGTGAGGTCAGAACTCCTGCACCAAAAAGCCCCAAATGAAAATACAAGCTGGCTACAGGCCATAGAGGACCTTAAGAAGCAGATAAGAGAAGTGGGGGAAAATTTAGGAAGAGAAATGAAAAAGATGCAAGAAAAGTATGAAATGACAGTCAACAGCCTGACTGAGGAAAATAACACCTTAAAAAATAGACTAACTCAAATGGCAAAAGAGGTTCAGGAAGGCAATGAGGAGAAGAATGCCTTAAAAAGCCGAATTTGCCAGATGGAAAAAGAATCTCAAAAGCTCACTGAGGAGATTCATTGCTTCAGAGTTAGACTGGAGCAAATGGAAGCTAGTGACTATATGAGAAATCAAGATACTATTAAACAGATCCAAACAAATGAAAGAATAGAAGGCAATGTGAAATATCTCATGGGAAAAACCACTGACCTGGAAAATAGATCCAGGAGAGATAATTTAAAAATTATTGGACTACCTGAAAGCTATAATCAAAGAAAGAACCTAGAAATCATCCTTAAAGAAATTCTGAAGGAAAACTGCCCTGATGTTTTAGACCCAGAGGGCAAAATAGAGGTTGAAAGAATCCACAGATCACCTCCTGAAAAAGATTCCCAAAAGAAAACTCCCAGGAATATTATAGCCAGGTTCCAGAATCCCCAGATCAAGGAGAAAATACTACAAGCAGCCAGGAAGAAACCATTTCAATATTGTGGAAACACAATCAGAATAGCACAGGACCTGGCAGCTTCTACATTGAGGGATAGAAGGGCATGGAATATGATATTCCAGAGGGCAAAAGAGCTGGAAATGAACCCAAGGGTCACTTACCCAGCAAGACTGAGTATCTTGTTTCAGGGGAAAATATGGTCATTCAGTGGAATAGAGGACTTTCAAGCATTCTTGGTGAAAAAACCAGAGTTGAATAGAAAATTTGACATTCAGACACAAGAAGCAAGAGATGCTTGAGAAGGCAATCAAGGAAAAAAAAAATCAAAAGGAACTTATTAAAGTTGGCCTATTTACAGTCATACATGGAAAAACAATAACTGTGTTTGATGAAACCTTTCTCATTATGAAAATAATTGAAGAAGGGTACATGGCATATGTTCACAGGTATACATGGATAGAGGGCACAGGTTGAATTTGATGGGAAGGGATGATTTTTTTTTTGAGGGCAATTGGGGTTGGGTGACTTGCCCAGGTTCACATGGCTGGGTTTTTGTTTGTGTGTTGGGTGTCTGGGGCCGGATCCGAGCTCGGGTCCTTCTGGCTCCGGGGTTGGCTCTCTGCTCGCTTCGACACCTAGCTGCCACAAGGAAGGGATGATTCTTAAGGGGTGAAGTCAAGAGGTGAGAGAGGAAAGTGGCAAGAGGAGATGGGGAGAGACAGGGTAGGGTAAACTATCTCATGTAGAAGAGGCAAGGGGAAGTAGTTGCAGGGGAGGGGAAGAACAGGAAGGCAAAAAGGCAAAAGCATATTCTCATTGAAGTTGGCTCAAGGAGAGAATCACATACATACTAAATTGAATATCTTACCCTCACTCAGTCTCCTGAGTAGGGGAAAGGAGGATGAGAGGGGCATGATGGAGGGGAGGGCATTCTGGGGAGAGGGGAGGTTAGAAGTACCCACTAGCAAAGAGGGACAGGATCAAAGTAGGGAATGGACCAGGTGGGAGGTGAGACAGGTGGGAGGGAAATATAAGCAGTCTTTTACAATATATCTACTATGGTAATGTTTTGCATAGATATACATGTACAGCACATACTGAATTCCTTATCTTCTCAGAGGGAGTGGATGACAGGGGAGAAAGGGAATGGATCTGAAAATTGAAGTTTTAAAATTAAATGTTTCATAAGATGTCCAGGCAGTGGGGCTCAGCAATTCACCTTGCCCTAATGGCAAAGTCGAAGGGGGTATGGGAGAAGATATGGGAGAGAGCAGATTGGATGAGGGGATATCTGGTGGGACTGCTATTCTGGGGTGGTGGGTAGGGGAAAAATGGGGGAAAAATGTAACTCATAATCTCGTGGAAATGAATGATGTAAACCAGAAGTTAATAAAGCATTTGATTAATTAATTAAAAAAATGTAATAAGCACAATAAAGTGAGGTATGTCTAAAAAAAAAAGACCTCAAACATTCCTCAGATAAGAATCTAGAGGAAGAATCTCAATTGTCCCTGATAACGTGCAAATCCCTTCTTCCTCAATTAACCCACAGTGAATTCTCTAAATGTAGTTTAATCTGTAACCTAATTTAGTTTGCCTAAAGTCTGTTTAATTAGTGTTGCTTCCTTAGATGAGATAATGACTGTTTAATTTTGTTCAAATTTTATTACGTTGAAGGAAGCATGGGATTATGAATGTCTTTTCTTTAAACTTTTATATCCTAAAAAAAGGAGATTGAAACATGTGAAAGAATTCTCTTACTCTGACAATTTTTTCAATAAAAAGCCTTAGATTCCCAATTTTTGTTTGCGTATTTGTTTTGTAGGAGACCTAAACCTGTGCTTAAACATAATAAAGTCTAGGTTTCTTTACTACTGTAATTTCTCAGTTGTGGTAGATATATTTTGTCAGTAGTTACCTACTATACGAACTCAAAAAGGAGATGTTTCTCCCATAACAAGTATGACACTGAAGCTGTGAACCTGACTGAGTGGGAGGATGATAGTACTCTCCTCAATAATAGGGAAGTTCAGATGTGGGGAGACTTTGGGGAACATGCTGAGTTTGAAATGCCTATGGGACATCCAATTTAAGATGTCCAATAGCCAAATGGTAATGAATGCAAGACTGGAAGTCAGGAGATAAACCTGGGCTGATAAACAGATTTGAAAATCATCTTCATAGAGATGATAACTGAATCCATGGAAGTGTATGAGATGACCAAGTGAAATAGGATAGAGGGAGAAAAGACCCCACAGAAGAGTCTTGGAGAAGATCCACATTTAGTGGAAGGAAGATTTAGCAGAGGAGAGTAAAAGAAGTGGTCAGATTGGAGGTAAATCAGGACAGAAGAGAGAGTAGAAAACAGAGAGGAGAGTATATCCAGGAGAAGAGTGATCAACAGACTTTTGAGCTTGCCAAGAATTCAATTTAACTTCATCTCATTTGATTGCCAAACACTTATCATGTGACCAGACTATTTTTCTTTTCAATTTTATTTTTATCCTTTGTATCACTTCTCTGTAATTCCTCCCTTTAACATGTTTCAGCCTGCTCCTGGCCAAATTGCACCTCCCCATTCAGTTTCCTCAACTGTAAAATGGGGACAATAATAGCACTTACCTTTCTGGGTTGTTAAAAAGATCAAATGAAATGATACCTGTAAAGTGCTTTGCCCAATGCCTGGTACACAGTAGGGGCTACATAGATGCTTATTATCCACCTGCCCTCAAAGCTCAATTGTCTTTCAGGTAATTCTCAACTTTGTTGTTAGACCCTATAGTGTTCTACTTCTCACAAGTCATACCACACACCTGGAAGAATATTGATACCAAAAATATGTTTTGTTTGTTTATTTCAGGGAGAAGATTGGGGTCATTAAAATAATTTTGCAGCTTCAAAAAGGCACTCTGATCTGTTTTCCTCTTAGACTTGCTCAATCCCACCCAGTTCCTTATCTATTTGAAGGGTCTAGCCATACATTTAACATTACAGTTATTAAATTAACAGATTGTTAGCATTAGAAGGAAGCCCAGATAGGTTAAGCAAATGGGAGTTCCTTGAAGGCATTTTCATCTACAAATGGTGGAAAACAATGGATGGCTTTTAGTACAGTACATGGTAGGTAGTAGGTGATTAATAAATACTTATTGAATTCAATTGAACTGTCCAAGGTCATACCTTTAGCAGCAGATCGAAGATTAAAACCCAGATCTCCTGACTCCTAGATGTTTCCACTATAACAATTTAACTCATCTTTGATTCTATTCCTTTAAGTTGTTTATTTCATTTTAAGGAAGTAGTGATTTAAAAAAAATTATCGTTTATATTATTAAACTTAAGTAAATGAACAGCACAAAACTAAATTTCAATATCTTACATTACCAGCTTGCTAAGTATCTTTGACCCTGGGCTCCTCTGCCCTCCTTGATACAGTCATGAGTTTCACATTGGAATAGCTGTCACCCTTTCTTCTATCTATTTTCCCTCCCCTCTACTTATCTGGAACACCATTCCTGTAACATCCAGTAGCTTAGTCAATGTGATACCACAGTCGTTTTTTATCCCTGGACATTTAGATAAGGAGTTAACCACAGTTTCAAAAGTACGTGGTATTAGAGCTTCATTCTTCATTCTTCATTCTACCAAAAGTCAAGTCTGTCTTTGGCTTCATACCAAAAGATTTTTGGAAATGTATGGTTTTGTCTGTGAATCCTTTAAAGTTTGTCAACATTCATTTCTCACTCTCCAATAGCATAGTTAAACAAGCTGGAAGATGAATCCTGGTATTGTGGCTGATGCAGCAGGATTTGCAGTCTCTTTCATGATTATATCCTCAGCTTGCAACCCTAGAGACGTTGGGGAATTTCCTCTTTGGGTGACATCTGAGACTCGTTCTGAGTTGAACTTAGTTACCTCACTCCCAATTAGAGTGTTTCTTCATTCTGTACTGTCCAGTATATATTCTAATATGCATACTTTCTCTGATTTTTGTTTTGTTATCAACTTGTATAAATGTGTTTCTTTGCTATTTGCCACGTGTGTGTTCATTGGAGAACTGGTATTTGGTGGGAAAAGATAAAATCTTAAATATGAAGCTTGGGAGTCTTCCTTTCTCCATTAATGAACAGCGACCAGAAGTTTAGCTTAAACCTGACAACTATATCCCCTAAACTAACAAGGGAAAAGAGATGTAATTCTAGCATGGTATTCCAACTCTCTGAGGAGAGCAATGTGCCCAAGCTACTTGCTCTAACCTCTTGCTTCTTACTTGAAGAAGGATGGGGAAGAAGAGACTAGAGATGTTTATTCTGCCTCCCTTTGAGGCACACAACAACACATCTATGCTAGTGTGAACAGCCTTACTACACTAAGTTTATCTATATTGTATTTCAATTTCTGTGATCATTCCTAGTGTTTGTAGAAAAATTTTATGAAAAACTGATTTTTGTTATGTCATATCTTCCTTCTAGCTTAGCAGCTTTTCCCTTTATCATTGTTGTTTTGAAGATTGTTTTTGTGCCTGAATAAATTGAGTTTTAACCTTTGCCTTATATTCCATTTCTGTTGATTCAATCCATTTAATTGTTTTTATAATTCTGGGAAGTGTTTTTAAAGAATTTTCTCATTAGATCAAGCAGATAATTATTTTCCTTTGGCGTTTTCAGGGATCCCCATAATTTTTCCATTTTTTTTTTTTTTGGAGGGTGGAAGACAGGGCAATTTGGCTTAAGTGACTTGCCCAAGGTCATACTTGTCCCAGGCTAGTAAGTGTTAAGTGTCTGAGGCTGAATTTGAACTCAGGTGCTCCTGATTCCAGGGCCAGTACTCTATTCACTGCGCCACCTAGCTGCCCCATCCCCATAATTCTGAGACGATTTTTGTTCAGTGTCTTTGTGAACTCCTTTGGAGTTTTCTTGGGAAAGATACTGGAGTGGTTTTTGCCATTTTCTTCTCCAGGCAAATAGGTGACTTGACCAGGGTTACACAGCTGGTCAGTGTTTGAGGCCAGATTTGAACTCAGGAAGATGAGACTTCCTAACTCCAGGCCCAGCACTCTATCCATTGCACCACATAGTTGAAATGGTATCATAGGCGAGGTCAGTGCACATTCTAGGCAAGCGACACAGGAAGTAACAACAAAAGGTGTAATATAATGTCGAAATAATAAATTCCATTATGCCTAGGAGATAAGGTAATGAGCCCTAAGGTCTGCTTGGTTTCCTCCTTTTCAGCTGTAGGAAGTTTACTTTAGATGAAAGTATACCTTATGAGTTAAGGCATAACCACACTGAGCCTCCAATTAAAATAATCCCTAACACCTAGACAGAGGTTGGGCTCAGCCTAATCTCACATTTATATCTCTTTAAAAGTGAATTTCTGTTGGTCTCCTTTGTTTTTTTACAATCACCATAGTTTTCTGCCCTCTCAGTATTCCTTCCCTTCTCCCTCACAGAAAGCCACCCCATAGAACAAAAAGTATTTAAAGACAAAAAAAAATCAGCACACCTAATTAATTCTTTGAAAATGTGGACCTCTCACCTCCACTGAGGGAGGGTGAGTGTAATGGAAGCATCCTCTCATATCTCTTCTTTTGGACCATGCATGTTCTTTCTAATTTTGCAGTCTTCACCTTTAACTGTGTGAGTATCTGGTTGATCTTTCCATTTACATTGTTGTAATAATGTATACATTGTTTTCTTGGCTTTACTTCCCTTCTGCCTCAGTTCATTTAGATTTTTACATGCTTTTCTGTATTCATCACATATCATTTCTTATAGCAAGGTAATGTTCCATGACATTCATGTGCCACAATTTTATTAGTCATTCCTTAACTGGTTGGCATCTACTTTGTTTCTAATTCTTTACTTTCACAAAAAAGTATTATTATAAATATTTTGGTTTATATGAGGACTTTTCCCCTTATCAATAGCTTCCTTGGGGTATGAGCCCAGTAATGGGATGTCTAGATCAAAGGCTATGGACATTTTAGTCACTTTATTTGCATAATTCCCAATTGCCTTCTAAAATGGTTGCATTGATGACAGCTTCACCAACAATGCACCAGTGTATCTATACTCCACAATTCCTCCAAAATTTATTGTTTTGTCATCTTTGCCAACTTGCGGGGTGGGAGATAAAACTGGATTTTTTTGTTTCGTATTTCTCTTATTAATGATTTGGAGCATTCTTCATGTTGTTATGAATGCTTCACAGTCTTCTTTGAATAAGTGTTTGCTCATATCCTTTCACACTCACATTTTTTATCTATCTTTAAATAACCCTTCTTTTTTTTTGTGGTTGAGCAAAATTCAGTTTGCTGAAAATGTTTAAGTAACAAAACAGAGAATTATATTATGGTGTCTGTGGATAAACAGGTGTGTGGGGTACAGAGACCCTAACCCAAAATTGACTATTCAGAGACTTCTCAAAGTGAAGGTAGACAGTTTTATTAGAATCTTGTGAGGGCCGGGCGGTTCCTTCTCTGGGAAATCCAGGGAGGGGAGGCCACCTTACAGGAGCAGAAGCTGGGTTAAATAGACAAGGATTACCCGCTCCTCCCAAACATTAACCTAATTATTACTAATGAGGCTCTAATTCTGTTAGATAACATACATAATACATGAGGTCCACTACGCAAGCATAAGCGCAGTAACAACCTCAGAATACTGAACTCCCTTCAGTCCAACCTAGATGTGTCCTTATCTGGGCCCAAGTGTCCCAAGGTGGCTGTCTGCTTTCTGATTGGTCAAATCTACCTGCGGCTGCCAGCTCCCTTTTAGTCTACATTATTTCATTTTTAGTATTATCTAGGAGTTCTCTGGGAACTGAGAACTCAACTTCTTCCCAAGGCTAATGTCTGGTACTTTTATCAGTAGTCTTGTTTCAGCAATTCTTGCAGTTCTATAGAAACTTAATCCTTTGCTACCTCTCACACTACCATTCCTTTACCCAAACTAAAAACACCTCTAATTTGGCCTCAATAGTTAATCCAATCAATTGTATTAATACTCAATAGCTCTTACATTACCTTGAAATACACAATGACATATATATGTATATATATATGTATATATATATGTATATATATATGTATATATATATGTATATATATGTATATATATATATATATATATACACATGGGGAAACAATACTGAACTTAGTTACAAAATATAAGGGAGTAATAAGAATGTATATATCATATTCAGAATGGGGAAACTTCACTGCAAGTCATCCCACACACAGGGATCAGGAGGAGGAGTGGAGAAAAGATCTGACTTTTTCTTGTGACTTCCCTTTCACTGGGTCCTCCTCTCTGAGACCCCTTTTTGATATCTCCCTTTTTTTGCCAAAATGAAGTTCTTCTTTTGTTCCATGTCTGTTCATGAATCGAAATGATCAGAATGTCTTCCTGCCCTCCCCTTTTCTGGTCTGAGATAACTTTTCCCTTTTATATAAATTGCTTAAGGGGTGGCTTGGACTCTCCCAGTATGGTTTAATTCCAGAAAGTATATACACCTTGTTCTCACTCAGCTATGATTGCTCAATTCCATAAAAAAGCGTTCTCACCTTGTCAAGGAACCAGAGTCAAAAGGATTGGTTTTAACCTAATACAGAAAACGGAACTACATGTGTGAAGAACAATAAGCAGACTATTTTGGCTGGACAGTAGAGTTCAGGAAAGGGAATCATATTTAATCATGTTAGAGGGGGAAATAAGCATTTATTAAGCACCTACTATGTTCTAGGCACTATGTTAAATGTCTTACAAATATGGTATCATTTGACAGGAAAGGAAAATTTGGGCTAGGTTGTCAAATTCTTTACAAACTAAATAGAGTAACTTATGTTTAATGCTAGAGGAAATAGGAAACCACTGGGACTTATTGAGTAGGAGGATGACTTGATCATATCTGTACATGAGGAAAATCACTTGGGCAACTGTGTACAGGATTGATTTCTTCCTAGCATTGTCCCCTGCTGACACTATGGTCAGTCCCAGCAGTGCTCAGACATGCCATTTTTATAATGTTGTCAGGCTTATGGGGAGGGGAGAGTATTGTTAATTTTTTAAGGAGAAAGATTGATTTGGGAACAATAGAGATCTTCTCTGCTCTAAACAGAAAATCCCCCATTGGAGCCATTCTAGGCCACAGTCTTCAGGACAGAAAACATAACAGGTCTTTTTTTTTTTTTTTTGGTGGTAGTGGGTAGAGAGAGCTCATATACCCACATACTTTAGAGAGATAATAATGGAGTGTCTATGCTAATTGTAAAATCAGCATTGATGTCTAATGACCACAGCCTCTGAACATAGATAGCGAAATCTTTTTGGAAATTAAATCTACAAACAATCTTTTCTTCTTCTCACAATCTTTCACTAAGCATTGGGCCTGACTCTCAGCTTCCCACTTCTGGTTTTCTGTGCTGCTTCCATGTCTCCTTGGTTTCCTTGTTTTTTCCCACTATCACAGACTTAAAGTTGGAAAAGGACCTTAAAATATCAATTATTCGAACCCCCTCATTTTACAGATAAGGAAACTGAGACCCAGGGAGGCTAAGAGACTTGCCCAAGATAACATAGACAGTAAGTGGGGGAGCCTAGGTTTGAACCCAAGTCTTCTATTTCTCCCCCTTTGTCTTTGTGGGTATCTCTCTGTGTTTCTGCCTATCTTAATTTCTGTCTCTGTCTCTCTCTGACTCTGTCTGTTATTTCCATCTGTCTTTCTATCCATCTGTCTCTGTGTCTATGTCTCCATCTATATCCCTATCTCTTTCTGTTTCTTGGTCTCTAACTGTCTTTCTGTCATTTTGATCTGTCTGGCTATCCTTCTGTCCCTGTGTTCATCTCTCATCTGTCTCTCTCTGTCTCTTGGTCTCTGACTCTGTCTCTTCATTATTTCTATCTGTCCATCCATCCACTTGTTTCTGTAACTGTCTCTCTGTCAATTGGTCTCTGACTTTGTTATTTCCATCTGTATGTCCATCCATCTATCCACCTGTTTATCTTTGTGTCTATCTCTCTCTGTCTCTCAGTCTCTGATTCTTTCTCTCCATTATTTTTATCTCTGTCCATCCATCTGTCCATAGGTCTCTATCTGTCTCTGTCTCTCTCTGTCTCTTGATCTCTGTCTCTGTTTTTCTCATTTGCAGACTATAAGGAACTTCACACAGGTCAAATATAACAGCTTAAAGCCATCCTTGACCTTGGCTTCTGCCCTTTGACTTCTCACTTCCTCCCATATGTACATTCTCTCCCCTAGCCCATCTTTATTTTGAGATTCCAGGTTATTTCCTGTTGCTGGTGAGTTTTCTTCTCACTCCTAAGCACACTAGAGCCATAGGTAAGAAAATACCTGAACTCTAAAGATTAGCAGGAGTTTGTATTTTATTGGCAGTACAGTAACTAATGAGTAGCTAAACAGGAAAGCCTGACCATAGACAGGTAAGCCAGAGCTCAAGGGTATAGGACATGAAGAACAAAACCACATCTGGAACAAGAAATAGCACAGGAAGTAGCTAAAGTTACAGGACCATTTGTTTTGCTCGTTAATCAGTGTAATAATTATAGCAATAGCATTTATATAGTGCTTTAAGGCCTACAAATACTTTTTATATGTTATCTCATTTGATCCTTTCAACAATTCTGGGAGGTAGGTACTATTATTATCCCCACCTGACAGATGAGGAAAATGAGATTGAGAAGGATTGAGGGACTAGACCAGGGGCACACTGCTACATATCTGAGCCTGGATTTGAATTCGGGTCTTCCTGACTCCATATCCTCATGTTCTATCAGTGTAATACCTAGCTTCACAGGATCATAGTTTATAGTTGAAAGGGTCCTTAGAGGCCATCTATTCTTAACCAGTAATTTTATAAATGAGGATTTTTTCTTTATTCTTTCCTCTAAGTAGCAAGATTCATACTAAGACACTGACTCCAAATCTAATGCTGTTTCCCTGCACTACCCAGCCTCCCCACAAGAGGGAAGGACAACAAAATAATGAGCCATATTTGTATAGTATTTTCTCTATGAGGGAGGTAGTTCAAGTATCCCTAAAATTTAGCACTGTGTCTGGAGCATAGTGGGACTTAATGCTTGCTGAATGGATAATAATATCATTTTTAAGTGAGGAAACTGAGGCTTAGGTAGGTTGTCAGTGCTTCTTAAACTTTTTTCACTTGTGACCCCTTTTTGTCTGAGAAATTTAGGTATATGAAAGAGGTATACAAATCAAACATTTGCTCATGATAAATCATAAAGAAATTTTTAAAAAACAATTCTTTGGTATACATATGATTTTATAATTCGTTAGTGATGAAAGCAAATTTGTATATTAATGAGATGGATGTGTTTGTTTATTTTTACGTAAAGAATTAAATCTTGGCAGAATATTTGATACTGTAGGGTGTAGAGCATCTTCAACATTTTTCAAAGCTGATCAATATTTTGATTTTATAATCACCAATGATGAAGATGCCACTCTTCATAAATGTCATTCGAGATGGCAGAAGTACGTTGAAGGGCATTTTAGAAATTGTTGGAAATTCTTTCCTAATCCCAAGCCAAACTTCATTTAATGATATTTTAGGTAACTTAAATTTTAAACTTGTGTCACTTGATAAGTCGGTAAATTCTTCTTGAACTTTTTATGGCAGATGAATGATATTTTTTATTTCAATTGAGTATGGTTTATGAACCCAATTTAGTTTATTAAGAATCAAAATTTGAAGGGAAGTATTTCTGAAATTGTGTCTCCAGGTACTTCAGATGATCAGTTATAACTCTTTTTTAAAAAAATAGCCAACTAATTTACTTTTAGTTTTCAACATTCATTTCCACAAGATTTTGTGTTCCAAATTTTCTCCCTATCTCTCCCCTCCTCCCCACCCCCAAGATAGCATGCATTCTGATTACCCTTTCCCCCAGTCTGCCCTCCTTTTTATCATCTCATCTCCCCCTCCCCCTTATCCCCTTCTGTTTTACTTTCTTGTAGGGCAAGATAGATTTCTCTAGCCCATTGCCTGTATATCTTATTTCCCAGTTGCATGCAAAAACATTTTTTAACTTTTGTTTTTAAAACTTTGAGTTCTAAATTCTCTCCCTTCTTCCCTCCCCACCCACTCTCATTGAGTAGGCAAGCAATTCAATATAGGTTATACATGTGCAGTTATGCAAAATACTTCCATAATAGTCATGTTGTGTAAGATTAACTATATTTCCCTCCAATTATAACCCTTACAATTAAATCTTTGGGAAGGTTATTTTCAATTATAAAATCATCTGTAACTGTAAACATCTCTAAAGAATAATTTCTACGCTATTCTTCATATCTTAATGTTTAAACTTTCAATTTTATTTTTAACATAAATATCCTATATTTTTTCCTTTGAAACAGGGTTTAAATCATTGAGTTTTTCAAAAATATCCAACCAATAACATAATTTTGAAAGCCATAAGTCATCAATGAAAAAAATTAACAAAATTGGATTTCTGCTCAGTTAAAAATAGAAAAACTTCATCTTTCAGTTTCTAGGTTCTTTCTTTGATCATGGCTTTCAGGTAGTCCAATAATTTTTAAATTATCTCTCCTGGATCTATTTTTCAGGTCAGTGGTTTTTCCCATGAGATATTTCACATTGCCTTCTATTCTTTCATTTGTTTGAATCTGCTTAACAACATCTTGATTTCTCATAAAGTCACTGGCTTCCATTTGCTCCAGTCTAATTCTGAAGGAATGAATCTCCTCAGTGAGCTTTTGAGATTCTTTTTCCATCTGGCAAATTCGGTTTTTTAAGGCATTCTTCTCCTCGTTGCCTTTTTGGGCCTCTTTTGCCATTTGAGTTAGTCTGTTTTTTAAGGTGTTATTTTCCTCAGTCAGGCTGTTGACTCTCATTTCATACTTTTCCTGCATCCTCATTTCTCTTCCCAATTTTCCTCCACTTCTCTTATTTGGTTTTTAAAATCCTTCTTAAGGTCCTCTATGGCCTGTAACCAGCTCATTTGGGGCTTTTGGTGCAGGAGTTCTGACCTCCCACTTCACCTCCTGTTCCATGCTGTGATCCTCTTTGCCCCCCAAATAGGAGTCTAATGTTGCATTTTTCTGTTTATTTTGTTTCCTTTGCCTAGGCATGTTGCCACTTAATTACTTGACTTTTGGGCTTGTTGCCACAGTAGGACTCGGCCACCAGACAGGGGTTCTGTCCCAAAAGTTGGGGTCTTCTCAATTGCTGGAGGTATTAGTTGGGTGTCCTCTCTGAATCCCCCACACACTCTAGCAAGCTGGTCACACACCCCAAGACCTCTACCTCAGACTGCAATCCAGATCCAAGAAGGTTAAAGCAAGATCGATTACTCCCAAGACTTATCGCTGGATCCCCCTATGGTTCTCAGGCTAGGAGCTGAAGCTGCAACTGAAGCTGCAAAATGGCGGCTGTGCTGCAGCTCCTCAGTGGCTTCTAGCCCCCAGGGGGAAGAAGCTGATGGGGTCCCAAATACTGGTCCCAAAGTCCATATGGTACTAACCTCTCACTTTGTCCTAGGTATCTATGTGTTGGTAATTCTGGAAAAGCCACAGCAGCTGGTGTTCTGGGGTCCCTCCAGCAGGCTGCTGGTCTGGCTGCCCTGGGGCTAAAACCTCCGACTCACACGGGCCTGGGCTTGGCTCCCAGATAGCTGCACTGGCTGCTCCCTACCATGCTGCTGGGCTGACCTCAGCGGGAGGTTAGCTTCTCTGTGTCATTCTGTGGGTTCTGGAGCTCCAGAGGTTGTTCAGAGTCCCCTTTTACATGATTTTGAAATGGTGTGGGCTGGAGTGCTGTGAAAGTGGTGTTTCTACTCTGCCATCTTGACTTTGCCCCCATCTTTCAGTTTCAATAATCTGTTTAAATTTTGCCCTCAAGAGCCACATGATTTGATGTATTTTCTTTTTCTTGTCAATTTATGTGTATGACAATCTGGTAGTAAAGATTCTGCTGCATTGATAGCAGTATTTTCACCTCTTCTGTCCAAATTTAGCCCCTTATCCATAAGTAAAAAATATTTTTGTCCTAAAATATAAAGAAATGTTACTAATAATTTCTCAAATAAATGCTAGCTTTAGTTTATCAAATGACATTTGTGCTTAGTTTAAAAATTGATGTTCATACTTACATACACATACAATGGTGATGGTGAAGAAATATTATTAAAAGACTTTTGTTTTTATTTGCTGCAGTTAAGCACTTATGTTTCTGTAAAAGAAAGAGACAAAAGCAATTTTTAAAATCAGAAATTCTAACAAAATACAATCCAAAGATATACTAATAAGATACTTACATGCTGAGGAATGATGGTAGGAAAAACATTTTAAAAGTCTTTATTTTCCATAATTAAACTATCATGTTTCTGTAAGATCAGAAAATTTTCTATGTACAGTAAAAACACTGCAATTCATAGCATAAAAAGTCTTAAATCTGAACTGAGGTGTTTCTGACAGTGTTTCTCAGCATTGTGTGGCATGATGGTATGTGCAGTGCAAAGTACACCTATTGTGTGTTCAGAACCAAGGCTACAGAGAAGTTGCCCTGCTAGAAACATCTTAGCTCCATTATACATTTGATCTTGAATTAATTTTTGGTCATTGCATGTTCAGAAATCCTTTACTGGTGCCAAATTTTTCACAACCCCCACATTCAGTAACTCAATCCCATTTGGGTTGAGACCCATGGTTTAAGAAACGGTGAGTTAAGTAACTTTCCAAAGATGGCACAATGAGTGAGTGAATGAAAATTTGCAGCTTCCAGAGGACAAGATCAAAGTGAAGCTGTGTCAGCTGTTTTCAGAGTGAATTAGCCAGTTAATAAGCATTTATTAAGCAACTATTGTGTTAGATCTATTGTAGGCAGCTGAAGTCAGAGACCTGAGCTCAAATCTGACCTCAGATACTTACTTGCTATATGACCCTAGGCAAATCCCTTAACCCTGTTTGTCTCAATTTCCTCATCTATAAAATGAGCAGGAGGGACAGCTAGGCGGTGCAGTGAATAGAGCACTGGCCCTGGAGTCAGGAGGACCTGAGTTCAAATTCAACCTCAGACACTTGACACAATTACTAGCCATGTAACTTTGGGCAAGTCACTTAACCCCAATTGCCCTCCAAAAAATAAAAAATAAAAATAAAATGAGCAGGAGAAAGAAATGGCAAGCCACTATAGTATCTTTGCCAAGAAAACCCTAAATGGGGTCATGAAGACTTGGACACAACTGAAACATCTGAACAACATGTGTTAAAGGAACCATGTTAAACACTAGGGTTACAAAAAAAGAAGCTAAAACAGACCTATCCTCAAGGAGTTCATATTCTAATGGAGGAGACAAACATAAATAACTAGATCATACAAAATATATGTAGTATAAACTAGGAGCTAACCTCAGGGGGAAGAGACTGTGAAAACAGGAAAGGGTTAGAAAGGGCTTTTAAGGAAAATGGAATTGAAACTGAGTCAGGAAGGAAGCCAGGAGGCAGAGGTAAGGAAGAGAGCCCTCCTGGCAAGGGGAACACTCAGTACAAATTGACACTGAGTTAGAAAATGAAATGTCATGTAGGAGGAACAGCAGATATGCAAATATAGCTAGATGATAGCATATGCGGAGGGCAGTTAAGTGTAAGAAGATTTTGTTACCTAGTTTCTGATCATACTCTCTTTATTGTCATAATCTTTTGAAATAAAAACATGTCATGTGAATCAGATACTATACATTTTAATGTATGTTTTGAGATTCTACATTTAAAAATAAATATTAAGAAAATATGAGAGGGAGAGAGAGAGAGAGAGAGAGAGAGAGAGAGAGAGAGAGAGAGAGAGAGAGAGAGAGGATCTAAGCTGAGTATCTCCATGAAATTGATTGCACCAAGTGCAAAATCACTGCTGAAACAACCCTTGTCTCGGATGTTATTATCGGGATGGAGCCTGAATGGGTTCTAACTCTTGCATTCCTGGAAGCTCATCTCCTTGACCTTTCAAAACTCATAAGGGTGGAGCCTCCATATTAAACTTCTTTACCTAGAAGGAAAGAACAAATATTGAGTCAGGCAAAGAACCAAGATCAATTTTTCATGAGGCCACCACATGGTCTCAGAAAGGAGAAGGTCCAAAGCCTCTCCTCTTCCAGTATTGACTATAACCAGATGCCATCAGCAAAGAAATCAAATCACCAGAACGCAGTCAAAGAGAAAATGTTGAGGCTATGGGCTCTAGATGTTTTTTGAAGGCCTCTGTAGCCAATCAAAGAACCTCCAATTCACCATGAGGCTAGTTTCCCAAAAGCAATTACAGAATGTCTGTATATACTCTATTGTCGCTCTAAGTCCATTCTATTACATGTCATCAAAGCTTTCTAAGAATCAGAGTCACTTGCCTCTCCATGTGAGGATATGCCATCAGAGGTCTTCTGTCCATGTCCCAGATTGCCATTACACAGACAAGTGGCTATCCAGCTACTAAGGAGGAGGTCACTATCTCCTGAAGTATCCTATTGCACTTCTGGAAAACTCTCAATTCTAAATAAAAAGCAATGCTATACAGTGGAGAGAGTACTGAACATGGAGGCCCTACCACTGTCTGAATAACATGCACATTGACATTTCCTCTGGCATCCATGTTCCTAGTATACATTTGGGGCATCTCTGAGCTTCAGGAGAACATACATGGACTCATGCTAGTCATTGAGGGTGGGGGAAGATGGCCAGTGGTTGGAAATATCTGGATTCAGATCCCCCCTCTGACACAAACCCCTGGTTGACTATAGAAAAGTTACAACCTTTTTGATTCACATTTTCTCCATCTCTAAAATGGAACTTATAATATCCTACTACCTCTTTTTTTAGGATTGATGGATCCACCAACATGATAATGTCTGAAAATTGTTTTGACAAACTTAAAGCTAGCTATGGGTGGGCTATCTAGTTCCAACAAGATGGAATCTGATTCTCTATGGTTTCTGCTGTTAGCATCCAGTCATTCTCTCAGGGACTAAAAACAGGGGAAGATCCATGTGGAAAGATCTTTAGATGTGGAATCAGAAGGCCAAAGGTCTGAGTTCTGGCTTGGCCCCTTAATGCTTCTGGGACCTAAGGGGAGTGAGTTGTTTCATCTAAGCTAATCATCAGTCAAATGAAAGGATTGGACTCCGTGACTCTCTAGTGTCCCTGAAAGTTCTAAAATCCTCTAAGTCTGGTTCCTTTTCTACATGAAAGGTTTTAACAAATCTCAACATGAGGATCAAATCCTACCTAAGCCTTTTCTAAGGTAAATAGTACCAGTTCTCTCAATTTATCCTCATATTTTTATGTAGGTGTATTTTTTTATCCCTGAGTGAAAGACTATTTCATCCTGAATATGTTTCACCTTAATGGAGCCAGTCTACTGTCTTAGTCATTCAAGATCTTTTTGGATCCTAATTCTATCAATCAGGTGAATGACTTAATCTGAATTGTTGAAGAGCCAGAGTCTGTTGAAATAGGACTGACATGTGAAAAGCAATATCATCATCAAAGTTATCTTCATCATCATCATCTCCATCATCACTTGAATGATAGACACATAAGCATTTCTCCTAGTTCCTGGTGTTATTTTAAGATATCTCTATGCCCCAGGAGAATATGCATAAACTTGTGCTAATTGGGGATGAAGGAAAGTGGGGACAAGGAGAAAGGATGACAGGTGTTGGAAAACATTCCTGGTCCAAACTACAGGCTAAATTATACACAAGTTCAAACAGATGGTAAGTATGAGGGAAAAAGGGATCAAGACAGAAAGACAGAGACAGAGATATAGAGACATGTAAAGAATTTTAGCCCCCTTTCTTTTTATCATTCTCAAATATATTTATTAATGAAATTATTACATACTAAACATTCTAAATATACATTTCAATTTTCTGAATTATAAAACTGAGTATATGATGAAAACTTACTGCAAAAAATGACACTGAAAAACTCCAAATTAAATGTCAGAAAATATAGTATATCTATTATGATCAAGAGTAGATAAATTAACTCGCAACTTTATTTACAAAAATACTCATTAAACATTTTTAATATTTGCTGCCTCAAGGTTGCTGTAAACTGAATGTTAATTGGTGTAAAAGCTAAATTATTTCCCAAAAAACCTGCCAAGTAAAGTACTATAAGCTGTCATTTCATAAGAGCTTATATTGTGTGCCAGGCATTGCACTAAGCACTGGAGATACAAAAACAAGATGGTTCCTGCTCTCTAGGAGTTTGCATTGTAATGAGGGATGACAAGAGATGAACAGGAGTTGGAAAGTTATAGAGGGAAGGAAGGTCCCAGGACTGGGGCATTGCAGCCCACTGTAGTTATGAAAGATGTTGGAAAGTGTACCAGAAGTCAAGTGAGCAATGTAGTTGGAGCTTCTCATGGTGTCCAGTCATCAACTACGAATGAACATCCATAAAGGCAAGAGGGCTCACTCTCAAAAACTTTACACTTTTAAAAGTTAACAAAGGGAGGAAATGAGTCATGTGAGATCAGTATCAAGTAGGTTATGATCCCACTGCTAGGGCTAATAATAAGGTCAGAGTATGCTGTCTCCCCCGTTTATAATGTGGGCTACTTGAAAAGGGAGTCCTCATTTATTCTATTTGTGCCCCCAACACTTAGTACAATACTTGGCATATTGTATGTGCTTAAAATTAATTATCATCCAGTCAACCATCCATCCATACATCCTTCTATCCATCTATCCATCCATCTATCCATCTAGGAAATGTTCCATAACAAGACTTGGATCAAAAATCAAATACAATTCTTTTTTTTTTTTTTGCCTTTTGGAGGGCAATTGGGGTTAAGTAACTTGTCCAAGGTCACACGGCTGGGTTTTTTTGTTTGTTTGTTTGTTTGTGTATGTGTTAAGTGTCTGAGGCTGGATCCAAACTCAGGTCCTTCTGACTCCAGGGCCAACACTCTACTCACTGCACCACCTAGCCGCCCCCCAAATACAATTCTAATTCTTGATCATCTTATATTCTCTTCATTATAGTCCTGAGGGGCACAGGCTCCTGAGGAGAACTTTCTTCAGGGCATCCTTCAGTTCCTTATTTCTCAAGCTGAATATGATGGGGCTCAAGAAGGGGGTAAGAGCACTATAGGAAATGCCCATCAAGGTGTCCCCTTCCAGAGCTTCTAAGGTCTTTGACTTGAGGTGTACAACAGAGGCAAAACTATAGTGTATAACAACCACAATGAGGTGGGAGGCACAGGTGGAGAAGGCTTTGCGCCGGCCCTCAGCTGAGGGGATCTTCAAGATGGTGACTGCAATAAAGGTATAGGAGAGAATGATAAGGAAGAAGCAACCAAACAGGACTATGATGTAGAGTATCCCAATGCCCATAGCCACTGCTGAGACATCTCCACAGGCTAGCTTCACCAAGGGGGGCACTTGGCAGAAGAAGTGATGAATCTCATTAGGCCCACAGAAGGTCAGGGTGAAAATAGAAAGAGTGATCACTAATCCCATGACTATGCCACTCAGCCATGAGGAGACCACTAGGCAAGCACAGCCTCGAGAGCTCATCAGCACACTGTAGCGTAAGGGGTGGCAAATGGCCACATAGCGGTCATAACCCATGACAGTGAGCAAGAAGCAGTGAGTGAGACCACAGGCAAAAGTGAAAAACATCTGACTGGCACAACCCCAAAAGGAGATGGTGTGGTGAGTGGAGACGAGGTCAGCAAGCATGCGGGGATTAATAGCTAATGTGTAGGAGATTTCTGAGATGGAAAGAGTACACAGGAAGAAATACATGGGCTTGTGGAGATTCCGCTCACGCCAAACAGCCAGCATGATAAGAAGGTTGCCCAGCAGTGTGAATAAATACATCAGCAGGAAGAGGATGAAGAACAGCAGCTGAAGTTGGGGGAATGGTGAGAATCCAATGAGGATAAATTCAGTCACGGTGGTTTGGTTTTGTCCCAGCATGGAAGCTATGCCAGAGCAGGACATGAGAAAAGCAAAATTATCATTGAATCACAGATTCTTAGAGTTGCAAGGAACCCCAGAGGGCATCTAGTCCACCCAAAGCATCAATCTCTTCTAGCATATCCCCAACAGGTGGTTATCCAGACAACTGAAAAACCTGCAGTGATAAAGAGCTCACTCCTTCCACAAGCAAATAATTCTACTATAGGATAGCTCTCCTTGTTAGAACAGGGGAACAAGAAAAAGCCAACAAGACAGATGGACACTTGACCCTTCCACAATATCTGCTCTGCCATGATGCTTCTCTGTGTTAACTAAAACCAGATTCTTTAGCTTCTATCCACTACTCTTACTTCTGCCCTCTGGTCTAAGAACTGGTCTAAACCCTAACAACACTCTAAACCCTTGAAGACAAGGACGGTTTCCCCCCAAATCTCTCTTATCTGGAATCAACTTACTCAATGCCTTTGAACAATTTGTATATGACTATCTCTTCAGTCCCCTCCCTGTCCTGTTTGTCCTGCTGTAGATGCTGTCAATGGTCTTCCTAAAAGATGATGCCTGGGTCTGAGCATAATATAGCAAATTTGACCTAAGCAGGGTTAAGAGGATCAGAATGAGTGTTTCCTCTTTTTCTGAATAAAATGGTACAGGGAGAGAGTGCTGGATCTGGAGGGAAAGGTTCTGGGTTCAAATGTTACCTCTGATACTACATGTGATGAGGAAAATGAGGGTTTGAGAGATGAATTGATTTGTTCACGGTCACACAGTTAGTGAGTGACACAGGCAAGATTTGATTATGGAATGATCTAATTTTGCAATTGATATTTTTAACCCACATATAGGACTTTACATTTACCTCAGGCAGATCACATTACTTGTCTGGGCCTCCATTTCACCATCTGTAAAATAATGGTATTTGACTAGATGACATCCAAGGTCCCTTCCAGCTCAGAATCTGTAAGCCTTATTCCTGATCTCTAAGTCTTTCTAAAGGTTGCCAAGTAAGCTGAGATTGCTATAACTTTTTTGGTTGCTATGTCATATAGTGACTTCATACTGAATGTGTGCTGAACAAGCCCCCCCCCCTTTTAAAAATTAACTATCATTTAGTTTCCCTTCCTCAGTCTTGTGGTTACAATTTTGTACTGATTTTTAACAATCCAATTATAGTACACTGCGTTTAATTTACCCTGAATCTCATTTTTATTAAATTTGGTCCCAAGTGACCTTCTGGAACAGAAGTGGAGTGGCAAAGCCAGTGTTGCCTGCTAGCATTTCTCAGACTCGGTGGGTCCCAGGGCATCACTCAACCTTTTCCTCCTCTGGTGTCCTCCACATCTCACCCCAACTGCCCTGGCTTCTGACCGGGTTGGGAAGGTTTGTATCTCACAATTCCTGCTCCATCTGCCCCAGGAAGCAGGCATGTCCTCCCCTCTGACCCTTCTCAGTTGACCTCCATCTGCTGGGGAATCTGAAGTCTCTTCCATTACAGATATTGCTAAGACCTTACCAGATCTCTGTTTACCCAGTGGGGAAAGGCTCCCACCCAACAGATCATAGACATTGACATGGAAAGGATCTCAGAGGTCATCTAGTTCAAGCCCTTCATTTCACAAGTAAGAAAACTAAGGCTTGAAAAGGATTTGTCCAAATTCCCATTAGGAGAAAGGACTTGAGTTCAGTTTCTCATCCTCCAGATCTGGAGCTCTTTCCAGTGTAACTCACTGACTCCCAGCCTTCTCCTCCATGGCTACATTTTTCCATCTGAGCCCCACACCAAATATTAGCTATATCCTCTCATGGCTGTTGAATCACAGCATTGTGTCAGCTCTTTGCCCTTCAAGTCAAATGTCTTGACTGTTTGTTTATGCTGATTTTTATTCTTGCAACTTTTCCCTTCACCTCTTTCCCAGATTTGGAATTGTAAATCCCTACCCCCACGTCACCAAAGTTATCTTCTGACTCCCTGACTCCCTCTCTCCCTTACCCCTGCCTGTGTCTGAGTTCTCATCCCCATCCACAAGCATGGGGATGAGGCTGTCTTTGCCACAATCTTTGCTAATGCTCCCTTCCAAAAAGTGGTGCCAGGAGCTTAGGTCAGAGATAGAGATTTAAAGTTGGAAGAGATCTCAGATGTCAACAACGCCCTCATTTTATAGGTGAGGAAACTGAGGCATATCTAGATGAGGGTCCTTTACCAACTCTATCCCTTCCCTTTCTTGACCAGCTTGGATCTCTCTAACGATTTCCCTCCTGCTAAGTAGTAATCTGTGTCTGCAACTTCTCCCCACAGCTCCTAGACCTGCCTTCTGGGCTCAAGCACAATGAGGTTAATCCTTCCTCTCCATGAAAGTTTTCACATACTCAAAGAGAATAATCACATTTCCCCTAACTCATCTCTTTTCCATACTAAGAACCCCAAATTCCCTCAATCTTCTCCACCCTAAGTAACCTCCTCCAAAAGTATTTCAGCTGACCAAGATGTATCTTTAGGGAATCTCTCTACACAAGGTCCCTCCCAGCCCTGATATTTACTTTTCTAAAGACCCCTCCAGCTCTAATTTTCTGTGTTCTAAGGTCTTTTCCAGTCCCAATATACACTTTTCTAAAGACTCTCTCTGCTCTGACATGTTCTTTTCTAAAGATCCCCCTAGCTCAAAAATGCTGTGTTCTAAGGGCCATCCCAGCTATGACTTGTATTCTAAGTTCTCTCTCAGCTTTGATATTACATGTTGCCAGGTTTCTCTTAGTGCTTACACGCTATAATTCTAGCACCCTTAGTGATGAGTATAAATAACCACAACCATCCTGATGGTTCCTAACTAGGTCTGAGGATGCCTCCATCTTTCTTCCTCCTGTGAAAAACTCTGGGCCTGGCAATGCTGTACTCTCTCACCTATTTGCATTCTCTACCCCTGATCTTTCAACTATATAATTTGCAGACTGCCAAGGCCAGTGCTTCTCTTCCCACCTGAAATGAATCTCAAACATGTTCTAATTATTGGGATAAAGTAAAGAAGGACAATTCCTTTCTCCTTGAGGCATGGGGAAAAGAAAATGGCTCACCTCTGGGGGCAGGAGTGTCTAGGATCTGAATGATTGCTTATAGCTATCCAACTTATAGCTCGATCCCTTCAAGCAAGGGGTATGAATGTAGTAAGTTCATACTTTACTCAGTAAAGAGAGAAAAATGGCCAGCTTGTCCATGGGGGAGCTGTAGGTAAAGCCAAAGTGGGAAAAGATCAGCATATTTATACCTCTCCTTTTCTTTAGACTTACTGCTTTCTGGGTCATAGAGGTTCCAGCTCCCCCAGGGCACAATTCCTAGCTTTCAGAAACAGATGTGCTCCCTAGAGAAACTTCAAGGAACAGATAGAACTGAGTCTGCACCCCTTCTCACTAATTGCTGATTGCTATCAAGGGTGCACCAATTAGGCTAAGGAGCTCAGGCTTGAACTCCAGTGTCTGAGACTCTGAGAGCTAATAACAAAGACCACAGGTCCCAGCCCTGACTACCAGAACAGGACATATCCCTTCAGGGTAGTTTTCACATCATCTGGGCTCCACATTGCCCTCTCCTGGGAAGAGGTACAGGGCAATGAAAAGTTCTTTCTGGGGAGAGAGGGACCTGTGGTTCTTAAAAGGAATATGGCAGCTATATATGGAAGGAAATAAACATTTATTGAATATATAATATATATGGAGCACTGTGCTAAGTGCTTTCAAAATTAAAATAGAGAAAGAGGACATCAACAAATTGGGCATCCAACTAAAAAAGCTAGAAAAAAAAAACAAATTGAAATTCCTCAAATAAATACCAAATTAAAATTCTGAAAATCAAAGGAGAGATTAATAAAATTGAAAATAATAAAACTATTAAATGAATAACTACAACTAGGAGCTCTTTTTTGAAAAATACAATAAAATAAATAAACCTTTGGTTAATTTGATTAAAATGAAGAAAAAAGAAAACCAAATTACTAGGATCAAAAATGAAAAGGGTGAATTCAGCACCATTGAAGAAGAAATTAAAACAATAATTAGGAGCTATTTTGCCCAACTGTACGCCAATAAGCCTGACAATCTGACTGAAATGGATATTTTCAAAAAATATCAATTATCAAGATTAACAGAAAGGGAAATAAAATGCTTAAATAATCCTACTTTAGAAAAAGAAATTGAACAAACCGTCAATGAACTCCTTAAGAATTCTCCAGTGATATGCAAATAAACCTGGCTATCTAAGTGAAATGGACGAATATTTTAAAATAACATAAACTACCTAGGTTAACAGAAAAAGAAATAAAATATATTATTTTTTTTTGTAAAAATAGGCAAAGAAGAAGTCCTACCAAATTTTTTTATGATACAAATATGGTGGTGATACCTAACCAGAAAGAGGCAAAACAGGGAAAGAAAATTATAAATCGATTTCCCTAATCTATATTGATGTAAAATTTTTAAATAAAATATTAGCAAAGAGAATGCAGCAACTTATCATGAGGATAATACACTGTGACCAGTTAGGATTTATACTAGGAATTCAGAGCTGGTTCAATATTAGGAAACTATCAGCGTAGTTGATGGTATCAGTAATAAAATTAACAGAAATTATATGATTATCTCAATAGAGGCAAAAAAAGATTTTGACCATTCCTGGTAAAAACACTAAAGAGCTTAGGGATAATTGGAGTTTTCTTTAAAATGATAAGTACTATCCATCTAAAATCATCAGCAATTATTATATGTAATAGGGATTAGCTAGAAACATTCCCAGAAAGATCAGAGGTGACGGAAGGATGTCTATTATCACGAATGTTATTCAACAGTGTACTAGTAATGTTAGCTTTAACAATAAAAGAAGAAAACATTAGAATTAGACAACAAATAAACAAAATTATCACTCTTTGCAGATGATATCATGGTATACTTAGAGAATCCTAGTGGTTCTTCTACTTGAAATAATTACTATTTGAAAATACTTGAAATAATTAACAACTTTAGCAAACTTATAGGTTATAAAATATATCTACATCAGTCATAGGCATTTCTATATTTTACTAACAAAGCTCAGCATCAGGAGATAGAAAGTGAAATTCCATTTAAAGTTACTTTAGACAATATAAAATATTTGGAAATCTACCTGCCAAGACAAACCCAGGAGGTATATGAATGCAATTGCAAAACTCTTTTCTTACAAATAAAGTCAGATATTAAAAGTTGGAAAAATAGTTGCTTGTGGGTAGCCTAAGCTAATAGAATAAAAATGACTATTCTACCTAAATTAATTTACTTTTTCAGTGCCATGCCAATTAAACTACAAACAATTATTTTATAGAGCTGGAAAAATAATAACAAAATTCAAGAGAATTAATGAAAGAAATGAAAGGGAAGATGGCCTAATCATACCACATCTAAATATAATATAAAGCAACAGTCATCAAAACTATTTGGTACTGGCTAAGCAATAGAGTGTAAAATCAATGGAATGGATTAGGTACACAAGAGACAGTAGTCAATGGGTATAGTAATTTGCTGTTTGATAAACCCAAAGATTCCAGCTTCTGGGATAAGATCTCACCCTTTGACAAAACTTCTGGGAAAACTGGAAAATACTATGGTAGAAACTAGACATAGACCAACATCTCACACTATATTCCAAGATAAGGTCAAAATGGGTACATGACTTAGATAGAAAGGGTGATAAATTAGGAGAGCAAGGAGTAGTTTACCTGTCAGATGTATGGAAAAGGGAAGAATTTATGTCTAAACAAGAAGTAGAGAGCATCATGTAACACATAATAGATAATTTTGATTATATTAAATTAAAAATTATTGCATAAACAAAAATAATACAACCAACATTAGAAGGGAAGCAGAAAGATGGCAAACAATTTTTTTTTTTTACAGCCAGTGTGTCTGATAAAAGTCTCATTTCTCAAATGTATAGAGAAATGAGCCAAATTTATAAGAATATAAGACATTCCTCAATTGATAAATAATCAAATGATGTTTACAGGCAGGATTCAGATGAAGAAATAAAAGCTATAAATAATGTTATGAAAAATGCCCTAAATCATTATTGATTAGAGAAACGCAAATCAAAATATCTCTGAGTTACCTCCTCACAACTATCAGATTCCCTAATATGACAAAAAAGGACAATGAAAACTGTTGAAGAGGATATGGGAAAACTGGTGTGTGTGTGTGTGTGTGTGTGTGTGTATAGAGGTATAAGGGAGGGGTCAGATATGGAGTCAAAGGTCCTGTGATATAACCATGGCTGGGCCACTTAATCCTTGTGAGCCCTTACACAAGTCATTTAACTTGAGGGAAACGGCCTGCATGATTTTTAAGGCTCCTTCAAGTTCTATAGCAGTGATTCTATAGTCCACATATTGCTTTAAATTCTGCCTTCCTCACAAAATAAGCTAAATTTAAGGCAATAATCATGTATCTTTTCCTCTCAAGGTTAAATATCCCTAGATCCTTCAGTGAATCCTTCTGTAATATGGATAGGCAGGGAATGGGTTCAGAATTCAGATCACCCAGATTGCTGGGATGAGTTTGGGCTTGATCCTACTGAGATTTTTTTTTTTTTGTTTAGGCAGGAATACCTGGACATTTGGTATTAGACTCACAGAATGGATTTCTACATAGAATTATAGAGGTAGAAGGAAATTTAGATGTCATTTAATTCTATTTTATTACAAAAGAGTAAACTAAGGCCCATAGGAGGCAGTGTCTTTACCAAGAATTAAAAAAAAGTACACATGCTTGACATCCCTAAGTAGTCGAAGGAGATCTTTAAAATCTTTCATAAAAGTATACATCCAAACAATACTCTAGTGAACTTTCATTGACTGGCCAATAATATATCCCAACCCAAGTCTCACTTGCTCATTGTTTGTGTTTTGATGGCTCAGGGTGATTGTAAATAGCAATTGTTTCTGTTCTGTCCTGATACTCTGAGGGTCTTCCCCTTCCAGATTGATCTCCCTTGGAGATTTCATGAGCTTCCATGGGCTCAATATAGTCTTTATGCAGATAGTTCCTAAATCTAATATCTCATCCTAACCTCTCTCCTGAGCTCCAATCTCAGATCACCAACTGCTTCTTAGTTCTTTCTACCTGGATGGCCTATTGGCATTTCAATTGCAACATGTATAAAACAAAGCTCTTTTTTCCCAAGCCTTGCCTTCTTCCCAACTACTAGTAAGGGCTCCATCATATTCCCAATAACATAATTTTGAAAGCTAGATTTTGCCCCCAACCCCTTTTCCACAATCACTGTTCATATCCAATCTATTACCAATTCTTATTGATTCTTCCTTGATAGATATTTTCTCCTCTCCATTCACACAGCCATGACTGGTTCAGACTCCCATAATCTCACGCCAGCATGATTTCAGTAGCCTTGTAATTGGTCTCTCAGCCTCAAGTCTTTTCCCATTCCAAGCCCATCCTTTACTCAGATGCCTAATTAAAGCACAAGCTAGAGCATGTTACCCCCCTACTTAATAAAATCTAGGAAATCCTGATTAAACCTTAAGGAGCAAATAAAATATCTTATGTCTGGATTTTAAATCCCTTCACAACTTTCTCCATTTAACCTTTTTATGTTCTTTTAAAATTTTTATTTTTAATTTATGGAATAAAGCAAGCATTTCCATAGCATAGAATGACAAAAAAGATGATTGTGCATGAAATTGCAAATCTAGTATGCAAATCTAGCTATTCCTTTCAAATAAACAACAAAATTAACATGTAAATTTCTTTCATTCCTTTTTTTCTCCCCATCTAACTCCTTGCCCTATAAGATGAATACCATTAGACACATACACACAGATACATACATATATGTACATACACACATACATATATATATATATAATTATTCTATACATCTATTTTTTAGTTCTCTCTCTGGATACAGATAGCATCTTTCTTCATATATCCTTTCTAGTTAATTTTGGCATTTATAATAGACAAAATAACTTTTTCTCTCAAAGTCATTCTTAAAACAATATTGCTGTTACTTTATACAGTGTTCTCTTGGGTCTGTTCATTTCTCTCTTCATTATTTTGTGCAAGTTTTTCCATGGTTCTCTAAAATCTTTGAGCTCATCATTTATTATTATTATTTTTTTTAGCAATTGGGGTTAAGTAACTTGCTCAAGGTTACACAGCTAGTCATTATTTATGTGTGGGTACTCATTTTCTGAGGCCGGATTTGATCCCGGGTCATCCCAACTCTGAGGCCAGCGCTCTTACTGCGCCACCTAGCTGCCCCAAGCTCATCATTTCTTATAGCATAGTAGTATTCCATCACAATCATATACCACAACTTTTTTACTGTTCCCCAGTTGATGGGCATCCATGCAATTTCTAATCCTTTACCTCTACAAAGAGAACGGCTATATATATATATATATATATATGTGTGTGTGTGTGTGTATATATATATATATATATGTATATATATATATATTAAAACATATATGATTTTTTCCTTTTTCTTTAATAACATTTGGAAATAGACATAGAAGTGGTATTTGCTGGGCCAAGGGTATAGGAAGTTTAATAATTCTTTGGGCATGATTCCAGATTGCTCTCCAACATGGTTGGATCAGTTCACAATTCCAACAACAATAAATTAGTGTCCCAATTTTTCCACATCCTCTCCAATATTTGTAACTATCATTTTAGCTAACCTGGTAGGTATAAAATGGCATCTCAAGGTTATCTTAATTTGCATTTCTCTAATTACGAATGATTTAGAGCATTTTTTATTTTTTTTATTTCCACAGTGGAAAACTGCCTGTTCTTATTCTTTAACCACTTATTAGTTGAGGGATAATTGATATTCTTATAGATTTCACAAAGTTCTACATATATTTTAGATATGAGACCTTAATCTGATAAATTTTCCATAAAAATTTCCCCCAATTACCTGCACTCTTTGAGTCCAGGGACCATGTTCTTACCTTTCCCTTTATATCTAGTGCTTACCAGCATGCTTGGCACATAGTAGGTGTTTATTATGTGTTTGTTGATTGGATCACAGAGAATTTTAGAGTTCCAAAGAGCTTCAAGTTTGGGGGCCCTTAGCCAGAATCATGCTTAAAGTTTTATTCTATTTCTGTCACATGGATCTCCTTATCATTCTGGTGAAATCTATGGACCCTCTCTTAGAACAACATGTTTAAATAAAAAAAGTAGAATTTATAAACAAACCAATTATATTAATATATAGTTATAAAAATTAAAAAAATAAACTAATCTTAGGTGCAGAACCAACTAGCACCTCTTGCTACAAATTGTTTTCCCCAACACTGGCAAATAATCAAAAAGATATCCACATTCACATCCACATACACAGTCCTCATTTCTTGCCTGTCCAAAATTTGTCTGTTGCTTCCCCTGATCAGTTCCTTTTGTGGGGTTGGACTTGGAGCTATCTTGCTTCTAGGTCTTTCCAAAGGGTTGATCTAAGCCAGGTTCTGGGTTCTCCGGCATATGTGGATGGGGAAGCCCTGGGAAAGAGAGGGAGTTTGGATAGCTCTTATTTTACCTCATTTTTTCACATACTTCTGACAATGGCTCAACAATCACATGAAACAGTCATTGAACAAATATATATGAAAGTCTACAGTGTACCAGGAACTGGGCTAGTCCCTGGGGATACAATAACAAATAATGAAACAATCTCTGCTCTTGCAAGAATTTTCATGGTCCTCCCTAGCTACTGCCCAAAAGAGCTAGTGCGAGATACTGTTTATTCACTCAAGAATGCAACACACACCATCATGTGTGTGGTGGTGATGGACATATGTGTCTCATAATTCTGCAGATAATATACGCATGTCTACATGAGTATATACCAAAATATGTGTATATTTTATACATAAAACATATGTATATATGCATATGTATTTTTTTTTAACACAGACACAGACACCCACACACGGCCCCCCACACACCCTTTCTTTCTGAGTTCCCTGAGCCAGTAAGTATAGTGGCTTCTTACGAAGCAATTTTGGTAAGAGCAGGGACAGGAAGTAGGCAGGAAAAAATATTTAATAGAAAAAAGGTGTTACTTCTAATTTATTATGGGGGGGGGGGATGTGTCATTGTTTGTTTTTTGTCTTTTTGGAGGGGAGAAAGGCAGGGCAATTGGAGTTAAGTGATTTGTAAATGTTAAGTGCCTGAGGTCAGATTTGAACTCCGATCCTCCTGACTCCAGGGCTGATGCTCTACTCACTGTACCACCTAACCACCCCATAAATGTGTCATTGTTAACAGAGTTATTTATAAGAGACCAAGCAAAACAGTCCCTGACTTATCAATAAATCCATATGTACTTGTTAAGGGTCAAGTACTTTCTATTGTAGATATAGGCTAAAGAGAAGAGGGGGAAATTCCTTGAACTATTGAGATTTTCTGAGTTTTCTTTTATGGTTTTAAAGGGATCAGGGCAAAGGCAGAGATTGAAGATGTTCAGTAGTGTCAAGACAACATGGAGTCTTCAAAATGCACCTTCTACAGTGGCTTCAAGGGATTTACATTCTATGGGGGAAACAACATGCCTGCAGTCAAGAAGACCTGAGTGAAATCTGGCCTCAGACACTTACTAGCTATGTGGCCTTGGGCAAATAACTTACTCTCTCTTTGTCTCAGTTTTCTAAACTATAAAATGTGGGTAGTAATAGCACCTACCTCCCAAGGTTGTTGTGAAGATCAAAGAAGACCATACTTATAAAATGCTTAATAGATCCTGGCATATAATAATCACTATATAAATGCTACATATTACTACCACCTCCTCCACCCCCACCACCACTTCTAGTCCTACTACTCTTATTACTATGGCTACTACTATTACTACTACTATTGCTGCTGCGGCTGCTGCTGCTATTACTGCTTACTGCTACTGCTACTACGACCACTATAACTAGTTGTTTGCCTTCATTTTTGAAGAGGACCAAAATGACATGATTATGTTGTAGATAAGGTACAGCATACCCAAATATGCCTGATCAGATCAATATAAGCTCAGAAGGCTCTACCACAGATCAGGTACAAATAGTCCATATGACCATTTGAAGTGGAAGGTAAAAATGGTAAAGTGGTATGAGTGATGTCTTTTGATTTATGAATAAATTGAATTTAAGTGAGGTAGAATTGTGAGAAGTTGTCAACCTGTCTCTCTTCCAGAGTCATCCAAGTCCATGGGCAAAACAAAGTCAAGATGACTGGTGATGACTTGGGATTCAGTGGATGACCTCAGCATCTTTGATATCTAAGCATTCCATAGCATCTATTTTAGCCACCTTCATAGCCATTGGGACAAATTGTTCCCATTTGCTCATTCCACTGGGGGATGTCTTCACAAGCTTAAGGCAGACACTCCCCATCCCCTGACTCACCCCTTGATTATGGTCAACCTGCTATCCTAGGTTACAGGAGGTCCATCTATTGAAATGGTTTGCCAGAGGTGGCTGCTATGCATGCTACAGCTTCTTGGAGTCACAAGTTACAGTTGGGTGAAGCAGTTGCACACTAAAAGTGGAAAGCAGCCCTGAAAAGGACTTGGCAACTCTCACACAAGACTACTAGTCTTCCTGAACACACCCTACACTCCTGCTACTATGATGAAGATGATGATAGTCATGATGACTGTTGTTAATTAATGAAAGTAAGTGCATATGCAGTATGCAAAATGAATACCAATTAAAGTAAATAAGTAATCCCATGTAACAGTACTTTCATCAGCTGAAACCCTAGTTGAACTAAGTCAGATAACTTGAATTCATCCGGATCAGGACACATGGTCAGATATCCCTTAGGTGTAGCACAGTATCTGACACATAATAAGCAGCTAATAAATACATGTTGATTGATTGCTTATTAGATTTGACCCATCATTCTTGCCTGGCAAGTATATAACTGGGACCTTTCCTTCCAGTAGAGGGGCAAGGAATGCTAGCTCTGGTTAGTTGAAAGTGTTCCCAGCAAAGTAAACTTCTGAGAACTAAAATCCTTGAATAGTGTTCTTTCCCTCAGGAGTATTGTATACAAAGTCACAGAAAGGGAATTAGGGGAAGAAAAGGCAGAAGGGCAATTAACTCTGTTCCATCTAACAAGGTACTCAGGGAATCTATACTTAGAAGCCCAAACGCTGGAAAGTCCTTCCATCTTCCTAACGTGATTCTTCCACAGACCTTGATAAAACAGAATCTACCCAGAACTTCAATGCCTATTCTTTGGAAAGAATGTGAGTTGTGGAACAGTTCTTGGCCAGGGATTTGTGGTAGAAGAAAATGGATGAGTGAAGGACAAGGAGTCTGGGGCTTGGGCACAGAGTCTAGTATCAACAACATTTTTATAAAGTAAGTGTTTCCCCCAGGAAACCTTCATCTATTGATAGAGTATTCATTTCTTCATCTGGCCAACATGTATTTGTTAAGCACCTAGTATATGTGGGAGTATGTGTTACCCTAGGTTCCAGGGATAGTACAAGATGTAACTCTCTAGGATCTTAAACTCTATTGGGAAAGCAACACGTACACAAATAAATGAATAATATGCATAGACTTATAAAATGCACAACGTTGCAAGGTAGGTGCTATTATTATCTCCATTTGAGGATACTGAGGTTAGGTGACTTGCCAAGGGTTACATAAGAAGTAGCTGCCTGGGGCTGGACTTGAACTGGGACCTTCCTGACTCTAGGCCCAGTGCTTCGTGCACTATGGTGACACATAGCTCCTAAACTCTCAAAATTAACTAATTCTCTCAGATATGTCATATGAGACTTTGATGCCCATGTCACCTCTGAAGTTGTTGACCAGCAAACTATTGAAACTGGGCAGGTCTGAGCAACTCCTCACACTACCAAAATATCATCCAGGACTTATTTGAGTAAGGAAATTGTGGTACAAATTTGTAGCCATTTGGCCTAATTTTGTCACCTTGTGGATTGATTTGGGACTAAGGGCAAGAAGAACAGGAAGACGTTTTATGAATTTTGGTGAAGAACTCCTGAAATCCCAGGGAACCTTTTTGACTACTACTTTTTATCTCCCTACTAAAGATTTTTATTTGCCCTTCTCTTTCTGAACTGTATTTTACCAGCCTGGAGAAACACTCCTACTGGAAGGTATGGAATATGTTGTCAGTAAAAAAACTACTTGTTTTAACCCTCTTTTCTTAAGGGACACATTAGAAGTGATGAGTAACTTAGACATCCACCTTTATTCAAGTACAGATCCAAGCCCAAATCCCTAAAGACCTTACTGCATTTTGACTCATTAACTATCACCTCTTGGCTTCAGTATCTTAACTATATAACTCTGCTATGATTTGACCCTTATCCTTGTGTATGGTAAGGGTAAGGAGGTGGTTGTAGAAGAAGAATAATGTCCACTGAACTTGACTGTCTCACTGTTGGCTCATTTGGGCTGGTGTGGTGGGTGTTGTGGTAAGTGGAAGGGAGTCGAGAGACAAGAGTTCTTGTAGGTTTGGGCCCCAGCTGTTTTGGAGTAGTTTGGGGTATATGTGTTGGGGATATCCAACTTATTTTGACTTCTGTGTTTTTGACATTTCCTTACTATATTTTCTTTTCTTTCCTGTCTTATTGAAGGGATCTATAGAAATGGAGAATCAAACAGGGGTCTTGTATTTTCTCCTTTTGGGTCTATCTAACCAACCAGAACAGCAACAATTCCTATTCAGATTGTTTCTAGGAATGTACTTCTTTGGGACACTGGGGAACCTGCTCACCATTCTGGCCATTTGTTTTGATTCCCATCTCTATACCCCTATGTATTTCTTCCTCGACAACCTATCTTTCCTGGATCTCTGTTTTACCTCCACCACAGTTCCCAAGATGCTGATAAATTACCTGTTAGGGAGTAATGCCATCTCCTATGCAGAATGCCTGGCTCAAATGTATTTCCATATTGCCTTTGGTGCTTCAGATAGCATCCTCCTCTCTGCCATGGCCTATGATCGCTACCTGGCTGTCTGTCACCCTTTACACTATGGCACAATCATGACTTCAGGTCTTTCTGCCCTATTGGTGGCTGTGTCTTGGGTTTCTGCTCACCTCATTTCAATGGTACATGCCATATTGTTAGCTCAGCTATCTTTCTGTACAAATAATAAAATTCCTCACTTCTTCTGTGACATAAATGCCTTGATAAAACTCTCATGTTCTGATGCCCATGTCAATGAAATGTTGGTCCTTCTTTTGGGAGGACCAGTAGTTTTCATTTCTTTCCTATGCATTGTGGTCTCTTACACTCCTATTGTCTTTGCTGTGTGGAAGGTCCCATCAGCTCATGGGAAATGGAAGGCCTTCTCTACTTGTAGCTCCCACTTGTCTGTGGTCTCTCTTTTTTATGGCACCATCATTGGTGTCTATTTTAATCCCTCCTCCACTCACACAGCTCAGAAAGACATGATAGCAACTGTGATGTACACAGTGGTCACCCCTACACTAAATCCTTTCATCTATAGCCTTCGGAACAAAGACTTGAAAAGACCTCTGGGGAAGCTTCTTGGCCTGCAATGTTTCTCTAAAGAATGAGTATATTAAAATGTGTCCTCTTCTAAAAGGGCTAAATACAGTGTAAAATAAAAAGGCTAATGTGTTGAGCTAAGATCAATGGATTGGTGTCAACATGGATGGAAGTCTCTAGTGTCAAAGGACTTTGTCATTGGTGCCATTGTGTTCAATATTTATTTTAATGAAGCATTTTGAAGATATAGATGGCATGCTTGTCAGATTTGTGGATGACATAAATCTGGGAGGAATCATTCATGCTTTTTAAAAAACAGAACTGGAATGCAAATAGATTTCAACAAGTTATAACAATGGGTTGAATCTAATAAAATAAACATAATTTAATTGAATTTAATAAGGGACAAATATAAAGTGCTACACTTTGGCTCATAATTTCAGTGGCACAAGTGCTAGGTAGGAGTGAGGTTGCTAGACAGCAGCTCATATAAAAATAGACCTGGGATTTTAGTGATTGCAATATATTCTTAAACTTTGACAAAAATGTAAAAATAAAAAAAAACCTAACATGATGTGAAGCTTAATGAAAGAAATATAGAGTCTAGAATGAGGACAATCATAATTTTCTTTCTTCTATTATAATAGTTTTTTAGTTCATTGTTTCCTATTCTGGTACCACATTTAAGGGAAGGCATTGACAAGCCAGAAGCTATACAGAGGAGGGTGGCCAGAATGATGAGAAAGCTACAAGTTAGAAATTATTTCCTACAAGGATTAGTTGAATAAAACAGGAATATTTATCTTGGAGAAGGGAGGATGTTGGGTGTGAGGAGTACTGAATGGAAAACATGATAATCCTGAAGTATTTGAAGGGTTGTTATATGGAAGAGAGACTAAACATTTTGTTTGAAATCAAAAGGCTGACCCAGGACCAATGAAGGAGAATTTCAGGCAGGCAAATTTCATCTGAAAAAGCTTCTTCATGAGAGCCATGCAAAAGTGAAATGGAAGATTTAAGAGGTGTAAACTGCCCTTTACTGGAAGTCTTGCAAGAGTTTGGTAATCACTTAATAGATTCTCATATACAGAAGAGAGTAGGTGATTTCTGATATCCTTTTTATCCCTGAGGCAATATGATTCTGATTTAGCATTTAAAATATCGTATTTATAACATAAAAGAAATGTTATCTATACTCTATATGTCATGAACATGAATATATAAGGAGCAAGATTTCAAAGAGAAGCAAATGTGTTGCATACTTCTCTGTAATTTCATTTAGTATTTTCAGTTATGACTTAATTTTGATTTTTTATTCTATTTTAATAAAAAAAACCTTTATTTGTGAGGTTTTCCTATGTATTTGGTATGAAAATTGGCATCTTAGGTATTAGCATCTTTTAATATATTAAAGGACTTGGCTAGGACCCTACTATTCTCCTGAATTGTCCTGCCTATTTGATTCCATTTATGATCAAAGTCTAAAAATCCTTCCACATTCAATCTTTTTGTGCTTAACATAGTAGGAAAATGTCCCTTTAACTGTTAATCCACAGTAACAACCAAAAGAAATTCCACTTAAATGGGATTTCTTTCACTGTATGCCAAGTCAAAGTAGGACAATAGTTATATGAAAACTAAGATAAATTAGTACTAGCCATCAAGAGGCTTACTTTCTAGTGGAGGGAAACAATATGTTCTCATGTAATGGGAGCAAACAGGTAATGCTGAACATCATTCTCTAGCTCACAGGGGCTCTGAGATCTAAAGGGCAAAATGTTGTTCAAGTTGTGATAGCAGTATGACAGCATTCTATGCCACAACAGAACTCAGCCAGAGACCAGAGGAAAAGATGAATGAGGGATAAGACATGGGATGCTGTACTACACCCCGTTAAGTCTCAGGGAAAGAGCTTAGCATTTACCAGAAACCAATCTTTTCAAGTCAAAGTCACAGAAGACCAAGGTGTTTTTTTTGAGTTGTTGTTTTCAGTGTCAGGAAATATACCGTAAGAATGCCCCAAAACAATGTGAACCCATAGTGCTGCACCAGCTCAATTTCTGCCATTGTAACCCAATGGTAATATTTTTGGTATACCAACTACTCTGTAGTACCCAAGTTTATTATGAGGACTTTTAAAATTTTAAAACACAGGTGAATTATTAGTTTTTATGAAATTGAGTCATTTACAAATGGGTTACTGACAGTATCAAAATGCTGCTAAGAAAAATGCAACAAGGTACTGTGATAAGACTACATTATTCCGCTTGGAATCCTAAATTAACTTTCCTCTTTAGCTCCTTAAATGAGTCTTCATGAGACTAGAGATAAGGTTGGATGTACTACAGAGTTCCTACCAGCTGAGGAGTCTAAAACTATTAAAATACAGAGAAGAATTAAATGCTAGTAAACTTTTTGGTGTTTACCCATTAACAACATTTCCATTTTAAATGACAATGAGATGTGTATAGTTTGTGGAGAAAAATAAAAGCAACTTGTTTACACCATATTCCCTCTGTTCTTAATTCTTTCCATATGTTGTTCTGAGACCACCTGGCTTTAAAACTTTTGGTTATTCACTGCAGAAAAATAAAGCACAAAGTATGACAACTTTTAATACTCCAGTAATACTAATGATTAAAATTATTGCATAGCCTTATGCATTTATTCTAAAACATTTTCTGTAATGTAAATGAATTATATAAAAGACATTAATCCCTTAAAATGTGGATGGCTTTTACTACCTTGATCTTTTGTCCCCCAGTATTTTTGTCCATTGTTTTCTCATCTCTTCTTCACTTTGGGCAATGCCATTTCCCCTTTGGTTTATAAGTAAATGAAGCATGTGAAACCATTCAATTGGACCCTGTTCATTGTCACATCCTATCATTTCCCCCCAACACACTTGTTTACATAAGTAATATGTAGGTTCAGTGGGATCTCCTGTAACCTCAGCAGGTGGAATCTTCCCTTTCCTGTTTGCCCTTTGAAAAAAATTTTTTTTCTTGGCAGATTTGGATTTCTTTTGTTTAAGTGGTAGATCATCACAGTCTGTAATCCAGTTTGCAGTGTGGTCGAGATCACAGCTTTCACTGATCTCGGTCTTGTTCTTGAAGACCTTTCTGGTTGGCTGGAGCCTATCTTTGTTTTATCTGAGGGACTCTCACTTTCTGAAGGATCTTAAAAACATTGTGAATGCAGCTTCTTTTGTCTTGCCTGGTTCTCTATTAGCTCAAACCATTTGTGTAACAATTCGAATTTTCCCGTCACCCAGTTCCTGATTGTTGACGAATGCTCTCTGAAGATTCTGCTGAAGGCGTTTCTTATGTGCATCATTTTCTTTGTTATATTTTTTCACAGGCATCATCAGTTTCCTTTAATGCTTCTTTAAAGGGTAAATTTCTGTTGTGATTCAAAACCATATCCTCTGACTCTCAGCCCAAAGCTCTTCTGTTCTATCATGCTGTAGGCCAGAGGTGTCAGTCGGCAAAACTGAGTGTGCCCTCGGTACTTGGTGTCTGTCTCTAGCAGTCCGGACACGTTCTGTGTCAGTTCCGGACACATCCAAGGCAGCGACTCCACCACTCGAGGTAGTCCTGCACGTAGCAGGAGAACAGCCGGCCTCGCTCCCCGTCCAGGAGTACAGCTGCTTCTGCTGCTGCTGCTGCTGCCACCGCCACCGCTGCTCCTCCTCTGCTTCCAGTGGCCACAAATACATGGCCGCGTGGGTCTCCCGGGAGGCAGCCCTAGCAGCCCCTCACAGGGGCACAGCCTACTGACTCTCTCCGCCCCTTGACCTTTGGAGGGTACCCTCACATACCCCGGCACACATCCTAGGGCGGGGACCCCCTCAGGGGCCCAGCAGCAGGAATCCCTGGTGGTGAAGCCGCAACTACAGGGGACGCAGCACTCGGTCGTCCCGGACGGATGCTGGGGCTCCGTGTTCCCCTCGCGCCCACAATCTGCTCCTGATTCCCTTCGCTACTTGGCGTCCACTGACCGTCCCCGCTCTCGTCCCCTACTTTGCCCAAGTACCCAGTCTTAGAGTGTGTGTCTATGTGTGTGTGGGTCCTTGTGTCTCTTTGGTGCCACTTTCCCCTCAGATTGCAGATAAAGATCACGGTTGTTGAACCATGAATTGTTCAAAGTTTAGGAAGCTGAGAGCCTTTGAGATCCAGCACCTAGGGACGGGATGGACCACCACCGTTGGGGAGGGAGACAAAAAGTGACGAATAAGAGAAATAAGGAAAAACTCAAATTCCCAGAGGTTTCAGGATGAAGAAAAGTCGATAAAAGAAAAAGTGCATAAATAAATAAACTAATGTAGAAGAGACTAATAATAGGATAAATTATAGTCTCTAGATTAAGGAAATAGTTTTAGGCCTCTTTGAATAAATATCATAAAACAAAGGAAAATGAACCATCACCCGATGAGGGAGAGGGCCCTGTGGAATCCCCAAAGAGTATAGAACCATGGCATAATATTCCTGAATACTTTAGGAGAGAAATGAGAATAGTGAAAGCAGAATTTATGGCATATATAGCAGAAATAATCTGGATAGAAAAAAATTGAATTTTTGGTGGCAAATATCACCAAAGAAATGAGAGGATAATTGATTGGAAATACAAATCTGAGCCTGACAATAAATGAAAAAAGTTAGATGATCAATAACAAGGAAGGATTCTTAGAAAGAAAAGCAGACCTGAAGTAAACGTTTACTTCCCAAATAGCCAGAAAACAGAAATCCAAGAAGTTTAAACACCAGAGCAACCAAGGATAACAATAACAAGAAGCAAATAACAACTAAGATCATTAAAGGATTACTTTGGGGGTGGGGGGCGGAATCAAGATGGCGGATGCAGCTCTGGCTTCCACCACTCCCCATCCATGTTAAAAGAGACTCTGAACAAACTCTGGAGCTACAGAACCCATAAAATGACACAGAGAAGCTGACCTCCCACTGAGGACAGCTCGGCAGCCCAGCAGGGAGTGTCCAGCGCAGCTCTGGGAGCAGAGCCCAGGCATGTGTGAGTTGGAAGTTTAAGCCCCAGGGCAGCCTGACCAGCAGCTAGTTTGAAGGGACTCTAGAACACCAGCAGCTGCGGTGTTTCCAGAATTATCAACACATAGATGCCAAGGGCAAAGAGAGAGGTCAGTGCAGTATGGACTCTGGGACTAGTGGGGAGAGGGTGTTGGCTTCTTCCCTTGGGGGCAAGAAGCCACTGAGGAGCTGCAACTTTACAGCTTCAGTTCCTGCCCTACTGACTGTAGGGGAATGCAGTGACCAGTCTGGGGAGGGGGGTAATCACTCTTGCTTTAACCTGCTTGGATCTGGATTGTGATCTGGGGTAGAGGTCTTGGGGTGTGTGACCAGCTTGCCAGAGTGTGTGGAGGCTTCAGAGAGGCCACCCAACTAATACCTCTAGCAGTTGAGAAAACCCCAGCTTTTGGGATGGAAGCTCCCCTGTCTGGTGGCAGAGTCCTACTGTGGCAACAAGCCCCAAAATCAAGTAATTGAGTGGCAACATGCCTAGGCAAAGGAAACAAAATAAACAGAAAAAAATGCAACATTAGACCCCTATTTTGGGGGCAAAGAGGACCACAGATGGAACAGGAGGAGGACTGGGAGGTCAGAACTCCTGCACCAAAAGCCCCAAATGAAAATACAAGCTGGTTACAGGCCATAGAGGACCTTAAGAAGCAGATAAGATAAGTGGAAGAAAAATTGGGAAGAGAAATGAGAAAGACGCAAGAAAAATATGAAATGAAAGTTAACAGCCTGACTGAGGAAAATAACACCTGAAAAAATAGACTAACTCAAATGGCAAAAGAGGCCCAAAAAGGCAATGAGAACAAGAATGCCTTGAAAAGCCAAATTTGCCAGATGGAAAAAGAATATCAAAAGCTCACTGAGGAGAATCATTCCTTCAGAATTAGACTGGAGGAAATGGAAGCTAGTGACTTTATGGGAAATCAAGATGCTGTTAAGGAGAATCCAAACAAATGAAAGAATAGAAGGCAATGTGAAATATCTCATGGGATAAACCACTGACCTGGAAAATAGATCCAGGAGAGATAATTTAAAAATTATTGGACTACCTAAAAACCATGATCAAAGAAAGAACCTAGAAACCATCCTTCAAGAAATTCTCGAGGAAAATTGCCCTGATGTTTTAGACCCAGAGGGCAAAATAGAGGTTGAAAGAATCCTCCAATCACCTCCTGAAAAAGATCCCCAAAAGAAAACTCCTAGGAATATTATAGCCAGGTTCCAGAATTCCCAGATCAAAGAGAAAATACTACAAACAGCCAGGAAGAAACAATTTCAATATTGTGGAAATACAATCAGGATAGCACAGAATCTGGCAGCTTCTACACTGAGGGATTGAAGGTCTTAGAATATGATATTCTGGAGGGCAAAGGAGCTGGAATTAAAACCAAGAATCACCTACCCAGCAAAACTGAGTATCATGTTTCAGGGGAAAATATGGTCATTCAGTGGAATAGAGGACTTTCAAGCATTCTTGAGGAAAAAACCAGAGTTGAATAGAAAATTTAACATTCAGATACAAGAAGCAAGAGATGCTTGAGAAGGTAATCAGGGAAAAGAAATCTTAAGGAACTTACATTCCTACATGGAAAAATGATAATTGGAACTGATGAAATTTTCTCAGTATGAAAATAGTTGAAGAAGGGTATATGGACATACAAATACATATGTGAATGTGTGTATATATGTTTACAGGTATATATAGATAGAGGGCACAGGACCATTTTAATAGGAAGGGATGATACTTACAAGGTGAAATTAAGAGGTGAGAGACCAATATAACAAGAGGAGGCAGGGAGAGACAGAAGAGGCAAGGGAAAATGGTTACAAGGGAGGGGAAGAACAGGAAGGCAAAAAGGCAAAACCTTATTCTTACTGAATTTGGATCAGGGAGAGAATGACATACATACTAAATAGGATATCTCACCCTACAGGAGAGTAGGGGGGAAGGGGATGAGAAGGGGAGTGATGGAAGGGAGGGGGGGAGGGAAGGGGGTAGGGAAGTTGGAAGCACCTACTTTTGAAAAGGGACAGGATCAAAGTAGGGAATAGACCAAGTGGGAGGTGGGATAGGAGGGAGGGAAATATAGTCAGTCTTTTACAATGTACTTACTATGGTAATGTTTTGCATAGCTACACATGTACAACATATACTGAATTGCTTATCTTCCCAGTAAGGGTGGGTGACAAGGGAGGAAGGGAATGAATCTGGAATTCAAAGTTTTAAAATCAAATATTTAAAAATATATACATACTATTATTAATATTATTTTACATATAATTGGGAAATAAGATATACAGGCATTGGGGTACAGAGATTCACCTTGCCCTACTGGAAAAGTCAAAGGGGGTAAGGGAGAAGATGATTGGATGAGGAGGTATCCTGTGGGACTGCTATTTTGGGGTGGTGGGTAGGGGAAAATGGGGAAAAAACTGTAACTCAAAATCTGGCAGAAATGAGTGATGTAAACCAGAAGTTGATAAAGCATTTGAAAAAAAAAAGATTTCTTTCTGAATGTACATAAAGAGACAACCTTTAAAGCAGAAATAAAATAAAAACAGTGGTTGAGAAACAGGACTGAAATATCATGGGGTAAATCTCATAACACCCCACATACTGAAGACTCAATTTTTTTTCTTTTTGTGGGACTAAGTTTCAGAATGACAGATTGAACAAAAGATGGGAAGTGAAGAAGAAGATGGGGAAACTAGATGATGTACTTTAATCAAGGCAAAGTCTATTAATGCAGGGAGAATAAATAAGTTCTGTAGTCTCTATGAAAGAAGAAATCCTATAGGAGAATGTATTGAGGAGGCAATGGTAGGGATTTGGAAAAGGGGGAAAAACTGGGGAAATTCAATATCAATGCTGGGAGGGGGTACTACTGAGGAGTGTTTCTTTTCTTTTCTTTTCTTTTCTTTTCTTTTCTTTTCTTTTCTTTTCTTTTCTTTTCTTTTCTTTTCTTTTCTTTTCTTTTCTTTTCTTTTCTCTTTTCTTTTCTTTTCTTTTCTTTTCTTTTCTTTTCTTTTCTTTTTTTGCTTTTTGGAGGGCAATTGGGGTTAAGTAACTTACTCAAGGTCACATGGCTAGGTTTTTGTTTGTGTGTGTTAAGTGTCTGAGGCCGGATCCGAACTCAGGTCCTTCTGACTCCAGGGCTGACGCTCTACTCACTGCACCACCTAGCTGCCCAAACTAAAGAATTTCTTTCTTTTTTTTTTTTTTTGGAGGGCAATTGGGGTTGAGTAACTTGCCCAGGGTCACACCTGAGGAGTGTTTCTATGGGAGAAGAGAGATAATCTATAAAAGGAGATAGAGAAAATGATTATAATTTTCAGGCATCCTGCCTCAGTAGAAGAAGCAGAGCTTTTGGGTACAACTAACATGTAGAAGAGTGGGAACTCATGAACTATGGGAGGAGATTTTGAGGCAAATGGAAATAAAAATGGCTAAGGGAAAAAACAGGGTCAACAATGAACTGGACAATTAGGGAAATAGGAAAATTCCTAGTTTGGGATAACATCCTCTCTATAATGACTCTGAATTGGCATTTATAAAGGTGAAATACCCAAATAAAGGGAGTCAAAGGACAATATTTACAAGGCAGCAATATATAAAATATTTAGATGGAACCTTAAAATGTTCCTCAAATCCTTAATTCAATGAAGAATGGTGAAACTAAAAAATGATTAAACAAGTATAAAGACCATGAATCAAAGGGAAAAAATTCTGGAATAGACAAAAAGGAAGATAAATAATAAAGGAAATGACAGAAAAAAAACTTTTTTGGAAAAAGGTATGGAAAATGAAAATTTTAAAAATGATTGAACAAAACAAGTTGAAGGGGAAGACAGAAAGGGAATTATACTTGACTACTTAACTAAGGGGGAAAATTAAATAAATAGATAAAGCAAGAAAAAAGAAACTAATAATCAAAACTCTAAAACAATGTAAAGACAAAAATTGAGGATTGTGTATAAGGGATAAAATCTGGTGGAAATAGGGTTGTATTAAATAGATTAGACTAATATAACTGAAAATAATCTTGTGTTTACAGAGAAAGAAGGGAAAAATCTCAATTTAGGAAAAACTATTAAAGACAAATAAAAGGAAAGAGAAATGTAACTCATAACTTTAAGCATGAATGATTTAAATAATCTAATAAAATAAAAAAGTGATAGAGTAGATAAGAAAATTAAACCCCACAATATTTCAGCATTACACACATGCTTATAGTAAACACACCTAAAAAACAAAGACATACAATGTAGAAAAATGAAAAGCTGGAAAAATTTTACAATGCAGCAAGCTAATAAAAAATAGAAATTGCAATTAGGTCATGAGACAAAGAAAAAGCAATCATTCACAACATAAAAGAGACACAAAGGGAATTAATTATGTTGAAAGTAACTATAGTAACAAACCAGTATCAATATTAAAATTTTGTGCTTCAAATACTTTAGCATCTAAATTCCTATAGGACTTATAAACTGAACTAGAAGACATTGAAAGTAATACAATAACATAGACATGTCATAAGGCAATGGACGTTGGAGATGTCAGTGTCTCTCTTAGTTTTGAATGTCTTACAGGAAGATAAAAGAAAGATAAAATATAGAACTGCATGAAATCCTGGGGAAAAATAGAATTAAAATTTATGACATCTCAGCACTACTTGGAAATTTTACAAAAATTAACTATGTTTGGGCAAAGAGATAATGTAAACAAAGGTAAAAAAAGTAGACGTAGTAAAAACCTCCAATAGAGACCATAATACAATAAAAAAGGGACAAGTAGACAAAAACCCATGTGGAGACTTAGCAATTAAATCCTAACTAATGTGTGGATCAAAGAACAAATAATAGAAATAATAATAATTTGAAAGGAAAATGATAATGATTCAAGAACATACTAAAATTTCTAGGATATAGATATAAAGATATATTAACAAGATAAGAAAAAGAGGAATAATGAATTGTATATACACTTAAAACTTAGAAAGTCAAGAAATAGAAGTAAACTTAAAAAAAAAAACATGACAGAGTATTTAAGACTAGAAGAGAAATAAATTAGAAACCAAAAAATTTATAGAAATGATACATAAAACTAAAAGCAGGCTCTTTGAAAAGACTAATACAATTAATACACTTTTAGATATCTTATTAAAAAGGTAAAGATGGGAAATGAAATCAATAAAATGCAAGTAAATAAGACAAATCCACCACAAAACCAGGAGAAACAAAAGGAATAACCAGAACACTAATAGATGCTACCATACTACTATATACACTACTATACAATGTTATATGCTAACAAAACCAAGAATAGAAAGCAAAGAGAAAAAAAATATTCAAAAATCTAACACATCTGAACAGACAGAAGACCAAATAGAGATCATAAATAACCTAATCTCAGAAAAGGGAATAGAACTAAGTTAGAGGAACTATCTAAGAATAAAATTCCTGGTCTTGATGGATTTATGGGAGAATTCTATCAAACTTTCAAAAAACAATTAGTATTCATACTAAACAAATTATTCTCAAAATCTGAAAGAGAAAGCCCTCTACTAGATTTGTTTTAGGAGGCAAATATAATTCTAACACTTAAATCAGGGAAATATATAGCATAGTAGAGCTATATAGACTAATACTATTAATGAGTAGGCATTCAAAAAAAATTAAAGCAAAATCCTATCAAATAGGTTAAAGTGATTTATCCAAGAAATCATTCATTGTGATCAGGTTGGACTTATACCAGAAAAGAAAGGAAACTAAATTAAAACAATTAAAATTAAAACAATTAAAATATTAAAAACCCAAGAGTGAAAATCTATGTGATCATATCAATTGATGCATGAAAAGTCTTGACAAACTGTGACACTAATTCTGGCAAACCCCCTGCAAAGTATAGACACAGAGCAATCTTTTTTTAATGTCATAAAGATATCTATCTAAAACCAAAGCAAATATATGATAGGGACATAATGAGACCTTTTCCAGCAAATATGGGAGTAAAGTAAATATGTTATTTCTTTCCACTATTATTTAATAAATTTCTGGAAATGCTAGCAATAACAATGACAATGAAAAGAAATTAAAGGCATACACATAGTTGTAGAAGAGATAAAAATATTGCTACTTGCCAATGATATTTACAGGAAAATACAAGGTAATCATCAAAGATACTGATTGGCAATTTTAAAAGCTTTAGCAAACTTGGAGGCTACAAAAGAAACCCTTAAAATTAATTGCATTTTTATATTATAATAATAACAAAACTCAAAAGACAATAATAAGAAAAACTAACTCCCATTCTGAATAATGACAAATTGCTCAAAGTATTTGGGATCAACCTGCCATAATGAAGAAAATATTTATATAAATATTATATAAGTATATAAAGAAATAACAAGCAACCTAAATAAATAGCTGGAGGGAGAGTGCTTGTGTCTAGACTATTCCAATATAATAAAAATGATAACAATGCCAAAGTTAACTCACACAGCTAGATCCGAATCTAGGTCCTCTTAAGTCCAGGGCCGGTGCTCTACTCACTGGGTCATCTAGCCACCCCTACACACACGTTTAATGTTATACCAAATAAAGTATCCAAGGGATATTTTATAGAACTTGACAAGATAATATTAATATAGAAGTATAAAAGATTTAGAATGACAAGGGAAACTATGAAAAGAGGGAGGGATGAAGAAGAAATAACATTTTTCAGACATCAAACTCAAGCATAATTTATCAAAACCATTGAGTATTGCTTAAAAAACAGGGAGATTAATAGAACCACTTATACCTAAGAGAATCAGAAATAAAAGAATTCAATAACCCAGTTTTTGATATGCTGGGTAACATAAATTACTTAGAATAATTCCCTATGTGATTAAAAAAAATGTTGGGTAAACTGGAAATTATTCTGGCAGAGTGTAGGCTTAGCCTCATGCCTCATTGCATGATTTTCTATAATAGAAGGGAGATATTACTTTGATATTAAAAACCATAGGATAAAAATATTAGAAGAAACGCAGGTCAAGAAATAATTACAAAAAATAAAATAGATAACTTTGAAATATGAAACTGACGAGTTTTTGTACACATGAAAACTATATAGCTTTTATGCCCTAATATATAGTCAATTTTTGTAAAGGTACCATATACCATTGAAAAAAGGCATATTCCTTACTATTTTCATTCAACTCTTTCCAGATATCTATAATATCTAGCTTAACCAAGATTCCATTCATCTCTTTGACTTCTTTCTTATTTACTTTTTGTTTAGATTTATCTAGTTCCGAGAGGGGAAAGTTGAAGTCTCTCACTATTATAGTTTTGCTATCTATTTCCACTTGTCATTCATTTAGCTTTTCCTTTAAAAATTAGGTGCTATGGCATTTGGTGCATATAGGTTTAGTATTGATATCACTTCATTATCTATGATACCTTTTATCATAATACAGTTTCCCAGTTTTTCTCTTTTAATTAAATCTATTTTAGTTATAACTTTGTCTGAGATCATAATTACTACCCCTGCTTTATTTTTGCATCATCTAAAGCATAATACATTCTACTCCAGCCTTTTATTTTCACTCCATTTGTATCTCTCATTTTAAAATGTGTTTCTTATAAATTACATAGTGTCAGATTCTGATTTTTTAATACATTGTGCTATCTTTTTCAGTTTTATGGTTGGGTTAATCCCATTTACATTCAAAGTTATAACTACTATTTGTATATTTGCTTACATCCTATTTTTCCTATTTATCCTTCTCTCTCCTTTTATCCTATCTCTCCTTAAACATCTAATTTACCTCTTTTTCTTCTTTCTCCTCCTCCTCCACCTCCTCCTCCTCCCAATCAGAGTTAAATGACTTGCCCTAAGTCACACAGTAAGTGTCTGAAGCTGAATTTGAACTCAGGTCCTCCTGACTCTTGGGCTAGTTGCTCTATCCACTGCACCACCTAGATGCCCCTAATTTACTTTTAACCACGGCCTCCCTAATACATACCCCTTTTAAGAATATTAACCTTGGGGGAAGCTAGGTGGTGCAGTGGATAGAGCACTGGCCCTGAAGTCAAGAAGACCTGAGTTAAAATCTGGCCTCAAACACTTGACACTTACCAGCTGTGTGACCCTGGGCAAGTCACTTAACCCTGACTGTCTTGCAAAAGAAAAAAAAAGAATACTAACCTTATCTTCTCCTCTTACCCTCCTATTCCTTTATCTCCTCACCATTCCTGACTCTAGACCAGGTACTCTATCATTGGGAACAGAGACCAAATGAGAGGCCACAAGGAGAGCGATGCCACCCAGAGCCTCACAATAAAGGAAGAATTCTAAGTCCTTTCTCCTTTTTAGAGTTCCATATATAGTACTGTAAGCCACAGGATCTATATAGGATCCTGGGGGTGGGGGAACCAGTGGTAAACCATAAAGAGAGCAATTTCTTGACCCTTTGACTATTGCCTCCCTATAGGTTCCAATGAGAGGTTTCCTCCTTGCTGGAAATCCTACCCAGGTCAGTACTTTAAGCTAAAGTGCTACACATCTCCCTGAAGGTGGTTTACTGGAAAGAGAATAGGAAGGATGCTTCTTCATCATCTATGAATTAGGGTCCAAGTCTTTTCATTGTTCTTTACTCTGGAAGGAAAACCACTTTAGTTTGAAGCCTTTTGAACCAGAGAACTTGATTAGCAGTGCACTTTGGGGAGTGATAGATATTAATGTTTCTAGATTTCATGTTAATGTAATCTGAGAAGTTTAGAAGTCTTCAGAGTGTACCCAGGCACTTCAAGTCAAAGGAGGAACCCTTTAACAGAAGGATTACATTGAATTTTCTTATCAAGGTCTTTAATTTTTTGTTTTTACATATGCAGCTACAGGTGACCAAAAGCTACAGAATCCAAACTCTTGTAATTTTTGCCAGTTTGTTACTACATTAAGGGATGGATCTTAGGGTCCAAAGGCTAGGTGGCAGATTCCATCCACACTGAAGAGGAATTATAGCAAGAGAATCATTGCAAAGACTACATAGGTAGTTTTTTAAACAGTCAGTTGTAAAGCCAAGCATGAGCAGCTTTCCAGAGGACTGCTGCTATGAACAGCTTCAAGGTTCTGATTACACAGTATAGTGACCTTTCTATTTATTCAGTAACAAACTAAGAACATTCACAAAAATCAAAGTACAGTATTTACAATGTTATGGCATAACAACTTATCACCACAATGGCCACATAGTTTTCACCAAAGTGGTCACATAGTTTTAAGCAAAAGATAACATTCATTTAGTAATAAAATCATTTAGTAAGTCCTTAATTAAATCATGTTTAAGGAGGCTCCCCTCCTTAATTGACACAAAGTACAAAGGTCAAAGTTCTCCACCCCTCAGTCACATTGTCTTAATCTCTTCAATTAAAAAGTACTCTTTCTTCTTAATTGGAGAAGTCCTTAACTCAGTCATCTAAATGTAAAGGTCAGAGTTCTCCACCCCTAGGCCACAGTAAATTGTGATTTTCTCAGTTTGCATTAAATACCCAGGTCTTCTAATCTTGATTCTAGGCATGCTCTCAGCTTCCATGGTCCCAGCTCTTTCATGGTCCCAGCTCCTGCCTGAATCTATCCAACTGCCACCTGGGCTCAAAGGCAGATAGATCTCAGTTCTTTGTCCAGCTTCTTGTGCAGTTCCTGTTCCATATTGAAGCTCACAGTGTCTGGTACACCTCAAATCCCTTACAGTTTCTGTTCCCAGGAAGACAAAGCTTAACAAAGCCACAATAACATTCATATATATTGCCAGCATCCTTATCAATTCACTTTCTGCCTGAGAAATCAACATAGAACCAACAGCAAGGTCTGAGACAAAATAACATCAAAACAGACAGACAGAGTACCAGCACTACAGTTATGCTTCCTCCCAGTACTCCTTTCTTCTCATTTCTCAGTTCTCATTCCTGGCAGCTCTGGCTGGCCCTCAGAAATTCTCAGCAGCTCTGGCTGGCCCTCAGAAGTTCTTGGCAGCTCTCAGAAGTTCTGCCACCACAAGTTTTGTTCTCAAAATCTTCTCTTTCCATTTCTCAGTTCTTCTCAGTTCTCAGTTCAGTTCTCTTTTCAATTCTTAGCTCCTCAACCTCCATACTTCTTGCTCCCAGAAATTCTGGCTTTCTAGCTTGGGCTTTTCTTTATGTAAGGTATTCGCTCCTCCCTGTTCCAGCCCCTTCCTGTTACATCAGCAAGTCCATCCCACTGTGAGATTCAGAAGTTCTGGGTCTTAATACTTGACACAATCATAAACTTGGAACAAGGGGCTAAGTACCTGTTTGATTGCAAATACAAGGGACAGGGAAGATCTTCAAATTTCCATTATCATTACATCACTATGTAGTAGATTTCAGGGATTGTGTGTGTGTGTGTGTGTGTGTAGAGCAAAGACCAAGTGAGGTTGGCAGGAACAGTGGGGTTAGTGTCCTAGGGCCTCTATCCCATGTAAAAAATAGTCAGTTGAACCAGTTCTTGTACCAAACAGAAAACACATAAAAACGAATACATTCATTACCCAGAAATTTTTTTTAAAGCATCAATCATCATTGATATTGAACACCTTGCTCCAATTATTTGATTTGATGCTACTAATACTCCAATGTGGTAGATTGAGCAGAGAACTGAATTTGGAGTAAGAAGCTCTGGGTTTGAAGTTGGGGTCTACCACTTATTTATTGTGAGACCTGTGCAAGACTCATTGGGTCTCAATTTCCTCATCTGTCAAATGAAGTTGTAGAAATAGATAGCCTCAAGATTTCTTTCAACTCTAACTTTCTGGCCCTAGGATGCATTCAGGAATTTAATATGTACATTTACAAGTAAAAAAAAATCCTCATCTTGTCCAAGGAATTTCCCATTCTCTTCTCTTTAATGTTTTAAACACTTAAGATGCTGTATTTAGAGTTTAACACAAAAAGCCTTAGGTCTGGTCCAATCACAATTTTGGGTAGCCCACTCAGATATAACCCTGGTCATGTATATATGCATATTTTGTTACAAGCTGCTTTGTCTTATCCATCTGATCTTATTTCGCAGTCTTCACCTCTAGATCTTCTATGCTTCAGACAGGCTGGGATATTCTTTGTCCCTTGAATATGCTCTGAATTTTCTCATTGCCATGATTTTGGTTTTTCTGTTTCCTATGCCAGAAATACTTTCCCTTTCTCTCCCTTTGGAATTTTTGCCGATCTTTTAAAGCTCAACTAAAATGTTATCCTTTCCAGAAAGCTTTCTCTGACTCACTAGGGTTAGTCCTGATCTCTCCTCATGACCTCAGACAGATATAGACTGGCACCTTTCTAAAGCATTTATCTTGCCTCTGGCTATATTGCAGTCACTTACCCATGGACCATATCATCCTTATAGACTGTGAGCTGCATGAGGACAGGGACTGGGTCTTAATAAACTATATCTCCCTTTAAAACAAGGAGGAAAAGGACCTACATGTACAAAAATCTATAGCAGCTCTTTTAGTGGGGCAAAGCATAGGAAATTGAGGGGATGTTCATAAACTGGGAATGGCTGACCAAGTTGTGATATATGATTTGTGATGGAATGCTATTGTGTAACAAGAAATGATGAGCAGAGTGATCTCAGAAAAAGACTTACATGAACTAATGCAAAGTGAAGTGAGCAGAACCAGGAGAAAAACTGTACATAGCAATTAACAGTGATTGGCTGTGAATGACTTAGCTATTCTTAAATACAATGATCCAAGACAGTTCCTAAGGACTTATAATGAAAAAATGCTAAACATCTCCAGACTGATTGGAGTCTGAATGGAGATCAAAGCATACTTTTAAAAAAAAGTTCCTTTTTTTTGGACTGTATTTTTTTCACAACATGAATAACATGGAAATATTTAGCACGACTGCGCATATATAACCTATGTCAATTGCTTGCCTTCTCAATGATGGGCAGGAGAAGCAAGGAGGGAGAGAATTTGGAGCTCATATTTTTAAGAAATGAATGTTGAAATTGTTTTTACATGTAATTGGGGAAAACATTTAAAAAAATAAACTATATCTTCCCAATGTTCAGTAGTGCTCTGCACACAATTGGAACATAATAAATGATGAACATAGACTGAATAATGTCAATACCCAAGTGGAGCCTCAGCTGCCCTGGTCTCTTTAAGAGCCTCAGACTCTGTGGTTCCTCTCTCTCCAGTTGCTGCTGGCTCCATGTTGAAGTTTTATTCAGAAATGGTGTTAAAAATTGAGGGTCTAAAGGGAGTGAGGAGGGAGTACCTGATCTTTGGGTGGAGATGACACCTTGGGCAGCAGGACTAGTCCCAGGGATACATTCTTCTTCCAGAAGAACCCACCTGTCCAGGTAGTTGGGGCTGGGATCCAGGGGCCTCAATTCTCAGTCCTCAGAGCCCCAATCACTGGAGTTCAAGCCTGAGCAATCTCTGAGTGTCCCCCAAGAGTACCTCAGCCTAATTACCTCACCCTTGACAGCAGGGGGAACCGGAGTGGGAGTGGGAGTGAGCCCATGTCTGTTGTCATGGCTCCCTGAGGTCTCTTTTGGAGGCTGGACTGCACATCTGTCTCCAGTATACTTGGTCTAGGGAAAGTAGCAGGTTGTGAAAATATAGACACATATACGTGGGCTGTTCTGCTCCCTTCAGCCTCATTGCCTGGGGCTGACCCGTGGGTTAAACTGCTGTTGTTGCCTCATTTTGCTCTGGGGACAAGCCCTGACTCAAAACCAAAGGTCTTGCTTTTGGGGGAGGCAGAAGCAAGTGGGGCTGATTGGGGGCCTATTCAGTGAACGCAGGCTCCTAGACATCCACCCCCCCCCCCCAGGTGAGCCATCTTTCTTTTCCATCAACTCAAGAAGGGGATTGTCTCCTCCAATTTCTCAGGAATGCAAAGGGCAACAGTGAAGAGAGAGCTGGGTAAAAGCAATAGGAGGGAGAGGTGTTGTCAGTCTGAATTTCACATAGGCTACATATCCAGAAAGTAACAGAAAATGGGCTCGGGAAGACAGGAAAGAGAAGTTTGTGTCAGGACAGAAATCAGGCTGAAGCAGATTCCCCAAAGGGTCTCTTAGAGGAATGTGTAAAGGAAAGCAGCAAGGAAAAGGCATTCCCTGTCCTTATCAAGTCCATGTGAGTGTTGGGTACTTGGCCGATTATAGCAGAAAGTCAGAGATGGAATCTGATAAGAACTACAAGGGGCATTAGAACATCAAAGGCACATCTAGAAGCCACCTGTGGTGCTGAACACAGACTATCAGATTGGGAAGGGTCCTTAGCACATGGTGTTTAGAATGTCACATTTAAAAGAGAACTTAGAAAATGAACTTTAGAATATACTTTGGTAGAACTGAAAGAGGCCTTAGAATGTTGAACGCAGAAAGGAGAGAACTTGGGGCGGGGGGAATAAGCCTATAAAATGTTAAGGCAGAAAGGCATGTCAGACCATAGACTATAGAAAGGGTGTGTGTGTGTGTACAAGGGGACCTCAGAGGTCATTTAGGAAGGACACAAACAGACTGAGATGCATGCAGAAGAGGGTGGTGGATATGGCTAGGGCACTGGATGCTTTGCTGGGATAGCAAGTGAGAAGAGAAGATTCAGGCAGACATAAGAGCTGTCAACAAGCATCCAAAGGGCTGTTTTGTGGTAGAAGGTTTACTTTGCTCTGCTTGATGATCCCAGAGCAGCTGTGGTAGGAAGCTGCAGAAAGGCAGATTAGTGCTCAGCTTCTAATTAAAAAAACAACCAACCAACCCTTTCTTATAACCAGATCTGGTTATAAATAGAATGGATTTCCCCACAAATCAGGGTGCTCCTGGCTGTTAGTCATCTTTAAGCAGTGACTAAATCCTTCCATGTTAGGGATATCATAGAGGGGATACTTGCTTATCTATGGAGTAAACTAGAGATGACCTTCTAGCTGGGGAATTTTATGAAGCTTCTAAGGGATCCCCCTCTGGAGAATGGGAAGGTGAGTTATTTCTAAAGGGCAAAGAAGGGTGAAAATTGGCAGTGGGAAGAGCTCTGGATTTGGAGTCAGAAGACTTGAGTTCAAATCCCAACTTTAACACTTACTGCTTACATAATCTCAAGCAGTTTGCTTAAACTCTGTGGGATTACATTTGATCATCTATAAAATGAAGGGGTTCATTTGAGAGCCCTTCCTGTGGTTGGGGAGGGATAACTTAATGCAGAATGTGGGACACTCTAGGGGGGAAATCATATATAGGCAAGGGAGTTCTAATGGCAAAGGGCTGGGAAAATGTAAAGGGGAAAGTTATAAGAGTAAAAGGCAGTGTAGACATTGAAGGAAGGAAGGCAACTGATGCAGATGTCAGAGAGCTGATGGGCAGATCAAGATGGGGAAATTACTGAAATGAAGCATGGGTCACTGATAACAGCTACTTTGGAGGCCGGCAAAATGGGATTGCAGAGTTGGGGTATAGCTGAGGTGAAACAGCTGACATGGGTGTCAACTGAGATAGGTCATATAGGCAGAGGGAGCTGGGAACTCCTATTGGGAAAGCTGAAGGCTGGGAAGGTCTGAGCAAAGCCGGTGAAGAGATGGGCCCCAAGCCAGGGGCTTTCAGTACCCTAAACAGAAGAAACCCTTCCTCACAATAGATTAATGTAGGGACATGGAGTTTTCTTGTTTCCTGAGACAATGAAGCAGAAAAGGGGCCCAGGCATACAAACCTCCTCTATTGTCTCTATAGCCAGGGAAGTTGGGGTTAGCTGGTGATATTGACAGGTAAGAGTGTTATTGGACTGGACCCCAGGCAGCCTCAAGAATGCTAGGAAAGGACAAGGGCTTCTTTAATCCTTTCCTGATCTGATTGATGATTTGGGGACTAATCCTAGTGTGAGATATACCCTGAGTCATGGTCCTCAGTTTCTTGGGGTTTTGAAAAATAAGCATTTCTCAGGGGCCGGCTAAGTGGCACAGTGAGTAGAGCAGCAGCCCTGGAGTCAGGACGACCTGAGTTCAAATCCTCCCTCAGACACTTAAAACAAACACTAGCCATGTGACCTTAGGCAAGTCACATAACCCCAATTGCCCTCCAAAAAAGCAAAAAAAAAAAAAGGAAAAGGAAAACAAGCAGTTCTATTTTAATAACACTCTTTGACTTCTGGGATGAGACTTCCTGGAAAAACTCTAAAGCTTTGAAATACTCTCAATATCATATCTGTGGCCCCAAGGCTTGATCAGGCTGAAACTCATAGTTCTACCACTTATAAGTTCCCTGACTGAGCAAGTCCCATCTTGAAGGCAAGGAAGGCAGAAAAGCACAAGGGTGTGTTGAGGGCAGGGCAGTAGGGCATACAGGAAATGTGCTATGAGTAGTCTAAACAGAAATACATGTCGAGGTGACATAGGATTAGTTTGGAAAGATGAAGTGACCTGAAATTATGGAAGATCTTGGATATTAGAGTAAGGATTTTTAACTGCTGGGCAGTAGGGAGTTAGGAAAGACTTGAGTAAAGGAGTGATATGAACCCATGTCTACGTACACAAGGGGCATGAGTCTGGCAGCATGCGAAGGCAATTGGAGGGGAAGAAAAAGTGGAAGTGGAAAGAGACTAGTAGGAGGCTAGAGCAAGATTCCAGGCAGGTATTAATGAGTTCCATACTAGGACAATGGGAATAGTGGGGTTGGAGGACAGAGGCTGAAGACACTATAGAAATAGTGTTCCCAGTATTTTGGCCACTGATCAGATAGGAGAGATGAGGCAGAAGGAAGGGTGAAGGGTGCTAAAACAGACAGGAATCATGAAGGCAGTAAGAGGATCAGTTTTTGGGGAAAGGTAATGAACTCATTTTGAGATTGTTAAATTGGAGGAACCAATGGGACATCCAGGTAGAGATTTGGACCTGGAACTCAAAAGGACTGGAGAGCAGGATAATCAAATCCCTCCTCTTCATTAGGATAGTATTGCAAAAAGGGGAGGGGAGTCATTATATTAATGGTGACACAGTATCACCCTTCACAGAGAAATGAATAATCTAATCTCTTAATGATCTAATCTCTTAATCTGCATCATCTATTCCATCACTATTCTTTCTTCTCAACTCCAGGTCCTGAAATATCTCCTCTTCTTCTCTTACTGCATGTATTTCAACATTTATAAAAATAACAATGGATGCTCCCATTTATCTTGCATTTTATAAGATGAAGTTCCTGATTACTGCCTTATGATGTCTCCATTGGAGACCTTGTGGCCCACTGACATTGATATTAGCAACTATTTTAAAATGACTATTAACAGCTACTCTTTGGTTCTAGTCATCAGTAGGGGCCATCTTCACTTTAGCAGTGAGAAAATGGAAGCCACAAGAGAGGAGAGGAATTGCCCATGTTGACACTAGTGATGGGTATGCGCTGACACTCAGTGTCCAAATCTTCTGCCTCTAAATCCAAGGCTCCTTTTACTATATTTCTCTCTTTTGTTTTATTTTTAAAGTTATTCATTTGTCCTTTTTTCTTCTTTAAAAAATTTTTTTTGTTGGTATCTTGTGTTTTTGCATTGCTTTCATTTCTGAATATGTATCTTCCCACTCAAAGGAAGCTAGGCACTGCAGTAGGCCTGGATCAGGAAGATAGGGATTCAAATCCAGTCTCAGACATTTACAATGTTGTGATCTTGGGTAAATCATTTAACTTCTGTCTGCCTCAGTTTCCCCAACTGTAAAATGGAGATAATAATAGCACCTTCCTCTCAGGGTTGTTGTAAGAATCAAATGATATAATATTTTAAAAGCACTTAGTGCAGTGCCTGGCCCATACTACATACCTAACAAACGCTTGTTTTCTCCTTCCTTCCTACCTCCTACCTAATAAGCCATCTCTTGTAACAGACAAAAGAGAAAAAGAATGCAGCAAACTGAAGCTGACCTTTTATGCCACATCCCATATCCATAGTCTCCCTCCTTGTAATGAAGGGAAGAAGACCAATGCTGTCTCTTTTAGATGGTCATCTTCAGGCAGGAGCTCAATTCATTTTCTTCTGCCCTTCTTGGGGACATCAGATGCCAATGAGTGTCCAACCACCCTCCACTTTCAGTCCTATTTCTCTCTCTGTCTCTCAATGGTACATTGTGCTGATTCAAATCTCCACTCCCTGAACTTTCATTCATTTCTTTCTCCTCAATCTCTGTTTGTTATCAGCATTACTCAGCCAGTACTTGAAGTGTGGAAGAATAGAATCCCATCCAAGGTAATGGAGGGAGCAGTGAACAGATGCATCAGTGAGAGAGGCAAGAGGCAGGTTGGCAAGGTCTGAAAAGATCTCAACAGGTTAAGGCAAAAGGCCAGATTTAATAAAAATAGAATTTATTAGGGATAAATTCAAAATCCTACTTTGGGGTCAAACCTCCACCAAAAATATAAGTTGGGGGAAGTTTTACTAGACACTTTGTGTGAAAATGAGCTGGAAATTTTAGTAGGGTGCAAGCCTATTATGAATGAATGGAGTAACAAGACAGCTCCATGGATTAATATGATCCTAAGTTATAAAAATTAATACAGTTACAAAGTCCAGCAGGGGGACACAATTTTTCCCTGGTTAGACATTTAGAGTATTGTCTTAGAAAGGACACAGAGAAGCTGGACTGGCCCAGAAGATGTCAACTAAGGTGGTAAGAGGACTAGATATTATGATATATGAGGATTGAAAAAAAAACAACAACCCCATAGTTTTAGACTAGAGAAGAGAAGATTTAGAAAGGAAATGTTTGTTGTCTTCAGATATTTTATAGAATACCAGAATTTGAGATATAGAAGGGACTTCAGTGGACATCTAATCAACTCACACAAATCCCATTAAAACACAATCGACAACTATGCATCCAGACTCTACTTGGACACTTCCAAGGAAAGAGGAACCATCACCTCTTGAGGTAGCCCATTACATTTTGGAATAACTGTTAAGTGTTAGGAAGTTTTTCCCATTATCAAGTCTAACTACTTTTTTTCATTTCCACTGACATCTTACTATAGCTTCTGTCTATAGGGTCAAATGAAAAAGTCTAATGTCTTCTCCACATGACAACCTTTCAAATACTTGAAGACAGCTATCATCCCCTGTCCCTTTCCCAGAGTCTTCTCTTCTCCAGTCTAAACATGCCTATTTCTTTTAATTGATCCCTATGTAACTATATATGGACTCAAGATCCTTTACCATCTTAATTGTTCTCCTCTGCATACTTTCCAGGTTGTCAATTATCCTTTTAAAACCATGATGTTCAGAAGTCACACAAAACTACAGATGGGGTCTGATGAGAGCAGAAAACACCAGGACTATGACTTCAATATTCTTAGATGCTTTGTCCTTAAGTGGAGCCCAAGATTACATTATGTTTTATTTTGGCTGCCACATTATACTGCTGACATTGAACTTTTAGTTCAATAAAAATCAAGATGTTTTCTCAAGCAGATTTCTAACCATGATTCTCCTACCTTTATTTCCTGTATCCAAGAGTGGATTTCACCATTGTTCTAGTCTATTCAAGTCCTTTTGGAACTTGATTATATCATCCAGTATATTAGCTATCCCTTCCAGCTTGGTGTAAGTTGCAAGTTTGCTGAATATACACACCAGCTATGCTCCCCGTTTCCGCCCCCCCAACTTTAAAAACACTTTTATTTAAAGTTTTGAGTTCAAAATTCTACCTCTCCCTCCTTTGCCTTCTGGTATATCATATTCTAACCCTTTAGTTCTTTAATGTGGAAGCTGCCAAATCTTGTGTAATCTTGACAGTAGCTCCATAATATTTGTATTATTTCTTTTTGACTGCTTGCAATACTTTCTCCTTGATCAATGAGTGCTGAAATTTAGCAATGATATTTCTATAAGTTTCCATTTTGGTATCTTTTTCATTTTGGTGGTGCTTGGTAGAATTTTTTCAATTTCTATTTTGACCTCTGGTTCTAATATAGCAAGGAAGTTTTGTTTGATAATTTCTTGAAGGATGTTGTCCAGACTTTTTTTTTATCATGGCTTTCAGGTAGTCCAATTGTTCTTAGATTATCCCTCCTGAATCTATTTTCTAGGTCAACTGGCTTTCCAATGAGAAATTTCAAATTTTCATCTTTTTTTCTTACTTTTTTTGTTTCATTGGATCTTTATATCTCATAGAGTCATTAGTTTTCACTTGTTCAATTCTATTTTTTAAAGAATTATTTCCTTCAGTAAGCTTTGGTGCCTTTGTTTCCATTTGGCCATTTCTAATTTTTAAGGAGTTATTTTCCTCAGTAAAATTTTGCATATCTTTTCCCATGCTATTGACTCTTTTATGATTCTCCTACATTACTCTCATTTCTTTTGCCATTTTTTCTGCTACTCCTCTAATTTGCTTTTTAAAATCTTTTAAAGCTCTTCTAGGAATTCTTTTTGGGTCTGGGATGGAATTACATTTTTCTTTGAAGCTTCACATGTAGCCATTTTGACACCATTGTCCTTTTCTCAATTTATGCCTTGGTCCTCCCTATCACCATAGTAACTTTCTATAGTCAAACTCTTTTGTTGTTGTTGTTACCCATTTTTCTGCCCCCCCCTTTTTGGTGGCTTAATGTTTTTATGTGAGAGTTCTGCTGTGGTCCTGCACTGTCCCAGGTTTTTTATACTGGGGCTCTGGGTCTTACTGCTAGCTTTCACTGGGCTTCAGGGCTTAACTGCTTGCTTTGTCTGAAGGATAGGCTTCTCTTCTGGCTTGTACTGGAGGTTGGGGTGGGGCCTCCATGTTGGCCTCTCCTGTGTGTGGAGTTCAGGTGCTGGCCTATTCCACTGTGGGGCCTTGCTGCTTGGTTGCCTTGGTAACAGTTTTTCTGGTGGTTGGCCCTGGAGGAGGGATCTTGTTGTTGGTCTAGTTTGGAAACAGGGTCTCTCTACTGGTAGGAGGGGAATCTGGAAGGACTTCAGAGGGTTCCTTCCTCCCTCCTCCATCCTGGCATCAGAAGTCCACCATCTATACCTTTCTCTAAGTCATTGATAAAGACATTCAATAGCACTGGGCCAGTCACAGAATTCTGAGGCACTCCACTGGAAACCAATGTCATGCTGGCATTGAAACATTAGCAGCTAGTATGATTTTGATCATTCATCCAGCTCTGATTCCAATTGTGTTCCCACCTAATATATATTGCTTCACCTTTCTCTACAAGGATATCGTGTGATACTTATCAAAAGCTTTGTTAAAACCTATTTAAATTATATCTACAATATTTCCCTCATCTAGCTGGTTTAGTAGTTTGACACAAATTGCTCTTGATGAAGTCATGCTCTGTCTTGTAATTATTTTTGCTCTTTCAAGATGTTGGTCAATCATCTCTTTAATAATTCAATATAGGGTTTTCCCAGGAATCAAAATCAAACTCTTTGGCCTATAGTGGACAGTCTGCTTTCTTCTTCTTTTTGAAAATTGAGATAATATTTTCTCTTCTCCAATCTTGTGGCACCTTTTCCATTCTCTCTTTATTAAAATATTGACAGTGTCTGAGCAATTACATTTCTAGCTCTATCAGTACCGAGGGATATAATTCACCAGGGTTAAGTGAATTGAATTCATGAAAGGAACACATTTCACATAATTAAAAGGTCATTATGTGAAAAAGAGAATAATCTTTTCTTTCTTTTTTTTTTGCTCTTTTGGAAGGCAATTGGGGTTAAGTAACTTGCCCAAGGTTACATGGCTAGGTTTTTGTTTGTGTGTGCATTAAGTGTCTGAGGCCTGAACGGAACTCAGGTCCTTCTGACTCCAGGGCCGACGCTCTACTCCCTGTGCCACCTAGCCGCCCCTAATGATTTTGTTCTTTTTTGTTTTTAGATGTCAGAGCTAGGAGCAATCAATAAAAGATGCAGAAAGCAGATGTTGGCTGAAGGAAACAAAACATTTCTCAACAATCAGTATGCAAAAGGGGAGTAGGCTTCCTCAAAAGGGAATGAGGTCTCCATCAATTCAGCTCAATTCAATAAATAAGTATTAAATTCAAAGTCTATATCTGAGGATATAGACCCTCTACACACATAATTAGACACAAGGTTTTTAATTTATTTTTTAAGAAACAAGAGAATAGCAATGCACTTGAGGACTAGGGAAATTGTATTATCTTATTTCGTAGGCATTCTAAGGTCCAGAAATAGGGAGAAAAAACATTTTCCATTTTCTTTTACCTACCCAACATCACAGCTAGCACTTGGCAGTACTGAGTCTAGAGCCCAGGTTTCTTAATTTGGGGGAATAAAGTATTTCTAGAGCATTAAATCCCTGGAAGGGTCTGGGATTCTCTTTGTCAAAAACAGGCTGTTGATGTAGATTTATTACAAGCCCTGTTACCACTTCTAATTAGAGCACGGCACCCTCCCCATCTGAATTTGTCCAGAAAAAGTTAGGATAGGGATATCCAAAGAGTATCCTTAAGAGACCAATTCAAGGATTTTATATGATGATAAAGGCTCTAGGAACCTTGTCATAAAAGGACTGGTTAAGCAAACAGGGAGGTTAAGCCCAGAGAAGAGAAGACTTAGAGGAAATATGGAAAGGCTGTCACCAATCAATCAATCAATATTTATCAACTACCTATTAGATACAAGGCACTGTGATAAGCACTAGGTATACAAAAAGAGGCAAGAGATAGTCCCTGTCTCCAGGGTGCTTACAATCTAATGGAGGAGACAACATGGAAACAATTATACGCAAAGCAAGTTATATATAGGATAAAAAGGAAATAACAGAGAGAAGGCACTAGAATTAAGAGGGATTGAGAAAGGCTTCCAGTAAAAGATGGAATTGTAGCTGGTACGTAAAGCAAACCAAAGAGGTCAGTTAGTGGAAAAGAGGAGGGAAAGCATTCCAAGTATGGGGAACATCCAGAGAAAATGCCCAGAACAATAGCACCACCACCACCACCACCACTATCACCATCCCTCATGTTCACATACTGCTTCAACATTTGCAAAGTGATTTAGAGTGTTTATTTGTAGAGGGGATTCAATTTGCTTTTCTTGGTCCAGGGAAGAATTCTGGGCTAAGTGAAGGAATGTTTACGTAGAAACAGATTTTAAGTGGATATATGCAAATCTTTCCTAATAATTAACACTTTTCAAAGGTGGAATGGGCTGCTTCAGATGGAAGAAGGATCCTGCCCACTGAAATCTTCAACTGGAGACTGAATGACCACTTCTTGGGGATATAGTAAAGGCGATCCATGTTTTGGGTAGTAGCCAGAGTAGATGCAATTTGAGGTCCTTGGAATCCTCAGAGTCCATGATTCTATGATAATTCTGCTTTTCCCACATCCATCTCCATGCTGGGGCCAAACCACACCACAGTGTCCGAGTTCATCCTCATTGGCTTTTCCACATTCCCTCAGCTTCAGTTGATGTTTTTTGTCCTCTTTCTGCTGATGTATTTGTTCACACTGCTGGGCAACCTTCTTATCATGTTGACTATCCGGAGTGAGCGGAGCCTCCACACACCCATGTACTTCTTCCTATGTGCACTCTCTATCTCAGAAATCTTCTACACTTTTGCCATTATTCCACGACTACTCACAGATCTGCTCTCTACTCAACATGCCATCTCCTTTCTGGGTTGTGCTAACCAGATGTTCTTCTCCTTCACATTTGGCTTCACCCACTCTTTCTTGCTCACAGTCATGGGTTATGACCGCTATGTGGCCATCTGTTACCCTTTACGCTACAATGTACTTATGAGCTCACAGGGCTGTACCTGGCTGGTGGCCTCCTCATGGTTAGGTGGTATGGTAATGGGGCTGGTGGTTACACTTTCCATTTTCCACTTGCACTTTTGTGGGCCCAATGAAATTCACCATTTTGCCTGCCATGTACCTCCCTTGGTTAAGCTTGCCTGTGGGGACATTTGGGCTGTGGCCATGGGAGTGGGAATGGTCTGCATCACAGCCCTGTTGAGTTGCTTTCTCCTTATCCTCATTTCCTATGCCTTCATTGTGGCCACCATCTTGAGGATCCCTTCAGCTGAGGGTCGACACAAAGCCTTTTCTACATGTGCCTCCCACCTCACTGTGGTTGTGGTACACTATGGCTTTGCTTCTGTTATCTACTTAAAGCCCAAGGCCCCAGAATCACTTGAAGGAGATACCTTGATGGGCATCACCTATACTATCCTTACTCCCTTCTTGAGCCCTATTATTTTTAGTCTGAGGAACAAGGAACTGAAGAATGCCCTAAATAAAGTCTTCCTCAGCAATTTCTTCCCTCAAAAACTGTAAGGTTCTGGAATAAATCCCCCAAAGACAATTTATTGCATTTATTACTTTGATGAAACAAGAAGTAGTTGGTAGATATAGAGTGAAATGGTCAATTTTCACTCTCTGGAAGGGTTGCTGCTCTTGTGTCTTTATTGATCTCTTGACTTGTTACTGTCAATCCGTTGGCCAACCCAGTCATTAATAACACTAGAAATACCATCTTTTGTGAGGTCCATGGTTTGTTCAGCACTGAGTTCTGTCTTGGAGATATGATAATCAAAGGATGGATCATAGATGATCTGTAGAGAAAATTTTAATTTATAAAGAGTACCTGGGGGCTTGTATTAATTGAGGAATGAAAAACACAGAAGGAAGAAGACACATACCTTTGTCCTCAAGGAATTTCTGCTGTAATATAAAAGACAGGTCAGACATATATAGTTTGTTCATGAGAACAAGCCTTTGAAATCTGAAATGATTTTAGGAAGAAATTTATTAAGTCATTTGGTAGAGGAAAACAAGCCTGGAGCAAGTGTGGCTCCTCCCATCCAGGCTCTGGAAGGTTTACATTATATAGGATTTAGGTAAGGGAGTAAGGATATTTGCCTGATTGATCTAAAGTAGGCAGTAGACAGTCTTTAAGAGAAGGGCAGTTTGAGATGTGTAACAGCAGGTAAGTCAATTTATTTGGGGCAATCCAAAATAGAAGCTTTGGGTGAACTCAAAATAAAACCCAGGTGTGGAGATCCAAAATGGGATTGCTTTGGGTGGATTCAGGACCTGAGGGAACCTAAAGTTCCATGTAGGTATCTCTGGCATTCCTGGAAAGCTATTAAAGTCAGGGTGATATTCTGAATTGAAACAATCTCTAGTAACATAAATTAAATTCCAACAATATAATGAATGATAAATAATAATACACAGTAGTCAGATATATAATATAAGCCAATACTAAGAACTAAATCAAGGGAAAATTCTATCTATCCCCATCAAGTAAAGGGAGCTTTGAACTGAGAGACCTGCACCAGACCTGAACAACATATGGTTCGTGGGTCTCTTGCAGCCTATCAAAGGATTTTGGGCAGCCTGTGAAAAATATAGAGTTGCCATTGCACCCTTTCTTGTTTTGTCATGTGACTCATGGCAATCAACCATTGTCAGTTTGTCTCTAGTCTCATCTATCTGCAGCCCAAAGAAGTTTAATGTATTCTAATTTTGGCCCCTACTTACTGCCAACTTGTGCAGGTTTGGCATACAATAACATGGAGCTAGGAGGAAACATAGAAGTCATTTTATGAAACCCCTTCATTTAATATAACTGCATTCAAGTCTTGCCTCTGCCACTTATTTGCTGTGTGACCTTGGTTAAATTACTTAATTTTCAGTGCTTCAGTTTCCCTATACATATATACTAAGGATAACAAGCTTGAACTACCTATCTCCTAGGGTTGTTAGGAGGTCATAATGAAATAATGTGTGCAAAATACTTTGTAAATGCCTTATAAATCCCAGATTGTTATTTTTTGTAAATCAGTGAAAGTAATCAGTCTAATTATCTTCACTTGGAAAACAAAATATATGAAAAACTTACAGGGCTCCAACTATGACATACAGTTGGATGAGAAATCCATCAACTTCATTCATGAATATTTATCCTATATACCTTGGATAGCTATTGCAGAGTGACAAGGAGCTAGAAAAGTATATTTGAATGACAAATTAACTTCTATTTCTATTGCTTTTGATCTTGACCACTAGAAGATTTGTTTTTGTAAAAAATAGTCTAGAGTGGAAATTAACTGATCCCGAAGAACTCTCATAAACCCTTTCTGTTTCTATAAACAAATAGACTTGATGTGATTATTTCTTCAATACATCTTTATTAACATACTGTCAATTGGATGGTCATGTGGATGTCACCCATGGAAGGTCTATGGATTTCACTCTTGAATTCTGATAATTTCATAGCCTCCACCTAGAGATAACTCTGAACTATGTTCAACAAATCCATTGATAGATACCCGTTGTTGATCTTTCTATTGCTTGTGAAGTTGTTTCTTTGTTCCAGAAGTGTATCTTTAAATTTTAAGCCCTTTTTATCACATGCTCTGATACAATCAATATTTTTCCTTCTTTTTGGCAGGAAATCAAAATCTTTCTATAGCTATCTTGAAGTGATGAACCTTGTATACCATTTTATAGTATACACGTTTTTGTCCATAGGTTCCCAAAGTGGATACTACTGTCCTCTGTGTGGCACTGGAATGATGCAGAAGGGCAGTAGTAATCTCAGGTGCAATACATCAAATTAAAATAAGGGGGTGATGGAAGTATAAGGAAAGAAGAGAAAAAGAAAATTAAAAAGACATTTATTCATGTTTCATCTGCTGTGTAACAGTTAAAGTCTTAGTGATTACATTATTTTCCAAATAAACATGCAAAAAGCAAGTTATGACTGACCTGGTCAAGTCTGCTGACAGCTTAACAAAGTGTTGGCAGGTGAACATGTCATGAATTGTCAGGAAGTCCTGCAAACACTGGCAGGAATATGTGTGTAATGAATTGTTTACAGTAGGACACTATACAGTTACACGACACAATATTATACCATCAAAATTTCAGTGTAGGAAAAAAACCACAAATTTACAATTATTAAATTTAAGATGGTACTTCTGATCACATGCCCATACCGTTTTTTTTCTTAAGTGACGATTGGTTTATTTTTAGTGAAACAAACTGTGTATTCTTTGTATAAATTAAATAAAGCTTTCATTGGAGCGGCCTCTGATGTTCTCAGCTTGCAATAATAAATATGTGATATACTCTGTTAAAAAAGAAAACAGACTTGTTGGAAGTTGACAAAGTGCATTGCTGGTAATCCATGTACGATTGTGAAGCTTCTGAACCAAATAATTATGGATCTTATCTGTCCCTGGTATTCTCCACTTTTATAGAGAAACTAGAGTTTCATACCATTCAGTCATTCATTATTTTTTACATGCTATACTTATTACAGATTTAGAGCTCTCAGGGACCTCAGAGATTATCTGGTCTAACCCCCCCCTTTTTATAGATGATAAAACTGAGGCTCAGAGAAGTGACATACTTGGAATCATATGAATATTATGCAGCAGAGGCAGCATTTTAGTCCAGGCCTCCAAATTCTGTTTCTTCAGTCCAATCAAATAATCCATTGAGTAATCAATAGACATTTATTGAGAGCCTCTATATGTCAAGTACCATACTATGTATTGAGGTTAAAAAGACTGAAACAAATTAATCTCTGACCTTAAGGAGCATATATATATATATATGTATATATATATACACACATACATATACATACACATGTACATATACATATATGAGTATATAACATTCTTATATTCTATCAAGGGAGCCAAGTATGCATATAAGTAATTGAAAAGCAAATACAAGGTAATTTTTTAGAGAAAATAAGAATACTTGGGGGAAAGTGGAATCAATCAATCAATAAACATTTATTAAAGCCCCCAAATGGGTGACAAAGAGTTGGAAATGACTGGAAAACAACATCTTCTATAAGCCACACACTGTGATGGAGATACAAAAAGAAAGGAAAGACAGTCTCTGCTCTCAAGGAACTCATCACAAATGAATTCATATAGGAGGTAGCACTTAAACTCAGATTTGAAGGAAAGCTTCTCATTCTTCTACACTGTGTATTTTATATAGCCAGTTATGAAGCCCCATTCCTACGTTAGCCTTTGTCTTTCTTCCCAAATAGTCCCAAATTCTAACCCTGTGCATTTCTTCTTTCTCTGAATACAAAGCCTGAGACTGTCCTGTGAGTTTCCTCATCACCTCTTCCTTGGGCATATTTGGTGTTTCTGAAACCTGTAGAACCAATGGTAAAGGCTCATTCCTGACAGTTTCTGGCATGCGGAGGATATATTTCTGTAGGCTATCCAGAGTCATAAGGCCGACAGCCATGGACATGTTCAGGTAGCTGTTGGCTTCAACATACTAAGCTGAGATTCCACCTTGTCAACAGAGAGAGAAATAAAGTTTAGTCATAGGCTTCCCTCAGCTCTTAATCCACTAGTCTCAGCCCCTATGAAAACTCATGGAAGGGAAGGGCTGGGCCTCTAGTTGCAGTGGGGTACATGGCAGTTAACTTTCATTGTTCTTATTCAGTTGTTGAGTCATGTTCAACTCTTCATGACCCCATGGACCATAGCACATCAGGTCCTTCTATCCTCCATTATCTTTTGAGGTATGTTCAAGTTCTTGTTCATTGTTTCCATGACACTATCTATACATACTATCCTCTGCCATCCCATTTTCCTTTTGACTTCAATCCTTCCTGACATCAAGGTCTTTCCCAATGAATTCTGCCTTCTCATCCCAAAGATTTTAAGCTTTAGCTTCAGCATTTGACCTTGAAGTGAATAGCTCGAGTTAATTTCTTTAAGTATTTACTGATTTGATTTCCTTGCTCTCCAAGGACTCTCAAAAGTCTTCTTCAGCACCACAATTCAAAAGCATTGATTCTGTGATGTTCCTCTTTTCTTATAGTCCAATAGCGATACATTGCTATGGAAAAATTGTAGCTTTGGACTATTTATGGACCTTTGCTATCAAGGTGATATCTTTTCTTTTTAGTATGCTGTTCAGATTTGCCATAGTTTTCCTCCTAAGAGCATGTGTCTTTTAATTTCATGGCTATAGTCACCATCTGCAGTGATTTTTGAGCCCAATAACATAAAATCTGACACCACTTCCATTTCTTCTCCCTCTATTTGCCAGGAAATGATGGGACCAGGTGCCAAGATCTTAGCTTTTTGATGTTAAACTTCATGATGTCTTAGAAGGATGAGATCTCTTAGAAAGAAATCAAGAAAACATTTCATGCAAAATAGGCATGATAAAAGACAAAAATGGTAGGGATTTAATAGAATCAGAAGAGATTAAGAAGAGGTGGCAAGAATACGCAAAAGAACTGTACAAGAAAGATCTTAAAATCACCAATAACTATGATATTCTTATTATTTTTTTTACTTCTTAAACAAATGCTTTATTAACTTCTGTTTTACATCATTCATTTCCGCCAGATTTTGAGTTACAATCATTTTTCCCCCGTTATTCCCCTACCCAACCTCCCAGAATAGCAGTCCCACAAGATATCGCTTCCTCCAATCTGCTCTCTCCCATACCTTCTCCCATACCCCTTCGACTTTTCCATTAGAGGAAGGTGAATCTTTGTGTCCCAATGCCTGCACATCTTATCTCCCAATTACAAGCAAAAGAGTATTAATAATAGTATTTATATATATTTGAAACATTTAATGTTAAGACCTCGAATTTCAGATCCATTTCCTTCCTCCCTTGTCACCCATTCCCTCTGGGGAGATAAGTAATTCAGTATATGTTGTACATGTCTAGCTATGCAAAACATTATCATATTAGATATATTGTACAAGGCTGCTTATAATTCCCTCCCACTCATCCCACCCCCCACCTGGTCCATTCCCTACATGATCCTGTCCCTCTTCTATAGTGGGTACTTCCAACCTCCCCTCCCCCCAAGGATGCCTCCCCCCAATCAATCATCCCTCCTCTCATCCCCCTTCCCCCTATTCTGCTGCAGGTTGAGATATCCCATTTAGTATGTATGTCATTCTCTCCCTGAACCAAATTCAATGAGAATGTGGTTTTGCCTTTTTTGCCTTCCTATTCTCCCCCTCCCTTGCAACCACTTCCCCTTGCTTCTTCTACAAGAGATAGTTTACCCTACCCTGTCTCTCCCCATCTCCTCTTGCCACTTTCCTCTCTCACCTCATAATTTCATCCCTTGAGTATTCTCCCTTCCCAACAAATTCAACCTATGCCCTCTATCCATATATAACTGTAACCATATACACACACATTCACATATGTATTCATATGACCACACACCCTTCTTCCATTATTTTCATAGTGAGAGAGATATCATCACTCACAGTTATTGTTTTTCCATATAGGAATGTAAATAGTTCAACTTTGATAAGTTTCTTTTGATTTCTTTTCCCTGATTACCTTCTCAGGCATCTCTTGCTTCTTGTGTCTGGATGTCAAATTTTCTATTCAATTTTGGTTTTTTCCTCAAGAATGCTTGAAAGTCCTCTATTCCACTGAATGACCATATTTTCCCCTGAAACAAAATACTCAGTTTTGCTGGGTAGGTGACCCTTGGGTTCACCATTCTCAGTTCTTTTGCCCTCTGGAATATCATATTCCATGCCCTTTGATCCCTCAGTGTAGAAGCTGCCAGGTCCTGGGTTATTCTGATTGTGTTTCCACAATATTGAAATTGTTTCTTCCTGGCTGCTTGTAGTATTTTCTCCTTGATCTGGGGATTCTGGAACCTGGCTATAATATTCCTGGGAGTTTTCTTTTTGGGATCTTTTTCAGGAGGTGATCGGTGGATTCTTTCAACCTCTATTTTGCCCTCTGGATCTAGAACATCAGGGCAGTTTTCCTTGAGAATTTCTTGAAGGGTGATTTCTAGGTTCTTTCTTTGATCATGGCTTTCAGGTAGTCCAATAATTTTTAAATTGTCTCTCCTGGATCTATTTTCCAGGTCAGTGGTTTTTCCCATGAGATATTTCACATTGCCTTCTAATCTTTCATTTGTTTGGATCTGCTTAACAGCATCTTGATTTCTCATAAAGTCATTAGCTTCCATTTGCTCCAGTCTAACTCTGAAGGAATAAATCTCCTCAGTGAACTTTTGAGATTCTTTTTCCATCTGGCAAATTCGACTTTTTAAGGCATTCTTCTCCTCATTGCCCTTTTGGGCCTCCTTTGCCATTTGAGTTAGTCTATTTTTTTAAGGTGTTGTTTTCCTCAGTCAGGCTGTTGACCCTCATTTCATACTTTTCCTGCATCCTTCTCATTTCTCTTCCAATTTTTCCTCCACTTCTCTTATTTGATTTTTAAAGTCCTTCTTAAGGTCCTCTATGGCCTGCAACACGCTCATGTTTTCCCCTGGGGCTTTTGGAGCAGGACTTCTGACCTCACAGTCCTTTTCCCACTCTATGACCCCAAAATAGGAGTCTAGGGTTGCATTTTTCTGTTTCCTTTGCCTTGGCATGTTGCCACTTAATTGCTTGACTTTTGGGCTTGTTGCCACACTATGGCTTTAAGGCCAGATAGAGGAATTTTCGTCCTGAACATGTGGGGGGCAACTTCCGTTTCTGGCAAGCTGTAAACCCACCCACGACTTCCACCCTAGAACACAATCCAGATCCAGGGAGGTTAAAGCAAGAGCGATTACCCCCCAAGACTGATCGCTGGATCTCCCTACAATTAATTGCAGGCCAAGAGCTGGAGCTGCCTCTGAAAACTACAAAATGGCGTGTCTCCTCAGTGGCTTCTAGCCCCCAGGGGAGGAAGCCGACGCATTCCCCCAAATACAAGTCCCAAAGTCCATAGGACACTAACCTCTTACTTTGTCCTAGGTGTGTCTATGTTGATAATTCTGGAGTTGCCACAGCTGCTGGTGTTCTGGGGTTCCTCCAGTCAGCTGCTGGCCCTGTCGCCCTGGGGCTAAAACCTCGGCTCACTCAGACCTGGGCTCCGCTCAGCTCCACTTCCTGCGCTTTGCGTGTTGTGCGCTGCCGGCTCCCAGACCGCTGTGCTGGTCCTTCCTGCAGGGCTGCTGGGCTGTCCTCAGAGGGAGGTTAGCTTCTCTGGGTCGTTCTGTGGGTGCTGGGGCTCCAGAAGTTGTTCAGAGTCCCCTTTTACATAGTGTGGGGGGAATCTAGGGGCAGAGTGACTTGGATGAGCTGTTTCTACTCCGCCATCTTGGCTCCACCCCCCCGATATTCTTATTATTAATCTATAGCTAGACATCCTGGAAAATAAAGCCAAGTGGGCCTTAGAAAGCATCACTAACAATAAGACTGGTGGAGGTAATAGAATTCCAGCTAAGCTCTTTAAAATCCTAAAAGATTGTTAAAGTGCCCATTCAATATACCAACAAATTTGGAAACTCCAACAGTGGTCACTGGACTGAGAAAGATTTATTTTTGTCCCAATCCTAAAGAAAGGCAAAGCCAAGGAACTTTCAAATTACCAGTGGTGCTCATTTCATTTGTCAGCAAAGTTATGCTTAAGATTCTGCAAGCTAGACTTTAGCAATATATGAATTAGGAATTACCAGAACAGGTTGGTTTTCAAAGAGGCAGAAAAATTAGAGACTAAGTTGCCGATATTGACTGAATTATGGAGAAAGCAAGGGGAGTTCCAGAAAAACATCTATTTCTGTTTCCTTGATTTTGCTAAAGCCTTTGACTGTGAGGAACACAACAAAACATGACAAGTCCTCAAAGAGTACCAGGATTACCAGATCACCTTATTTGTCTACTGAGGTGTATGAGGGCCAAGAAGCAACAGTTAGAACTGAACATGGAACAAGTGATTGTCTTAAGATTGGACAAGGAGTACAATAAGGCTGTATAGTGTCACTTTATTTAACACGTATGCAGAGTGAAATGTGAAATGCCAAACTGGATCGATCAAAAACTGGAATTAAGGTTGCTGGGAAAAATATCAACATTTTCGGATATGTAGGCAAAAAGCCAAGAGGAATTAAGAAGCTTCTTGATGAGGATGAGAAAAAGAGAATCAACAAGTGTTTGCTAAGTGCTTGTTTTATGTGCTTTGACTGTCCCCCATGCTTCCACCTCATTTCCATTTCTTGGCTTCCCTAGTTTCTTTTGATTCTTAACTAAAATCCCACCTTCTACTGTACTGGACAATTGAGGCAAATACAGGACGGCAAGCCAATCATGATTTAGGAATGCTTATTTATTTAGCCCTCCACTGTCTCCCAAAAGGGAAGGCAGCCCCGAGCAGTCTGTCCAGCAAGCTTTTATACAGTAAAAAGTACTTCCTGAAACAAACAGTAGTCAGCAAGGCAACTGTTGCTACATAGGGATATAAACTAAGGGGGGGGGGGCGGGGCTTGCAAGCTAATGGGGCAGATCTTTGTTTTAGTTACATCTTGGTTACAAGGCAGGTGCAGGGTGAGGTTTCACGATGGTCATACCTTTATGCTAGGTTCCTGAGGGCCCCTGAGGGGCCTTGTGTAGGAGCTAGCACTATGGGAACCTAACTGGCACTTCACTACAAGAAGCTTTTCACAATCCCTCATAGTTCTAGTCATCTGCAACGAATCCCTTGGAATGGTTTCATGTATTTGAATTTGTGCTATTTGAAGTTACAATTATGTAAACTATGGTCATTTCTTCCAACCCAATAGGACTGTGTATTAAGAATTTGAATAATTTGACCAATTCATGGGACCCATTGTTCACATTAATGGAAACCTAGCTGTCCTATCCCCTTACTTGAGAGATCAGAAAACAGGTGAAATAAATCACTCCCAAAAGGTCTTAATAAGCAATAAGTGGCAGAGCCAGGTCTCAAACTCTTGGCTTTCTGATCCCAAATCCAGCGATCTTTCACTACCCCCTAACCCTGACCTCTCCCATGTCAACTTCTCCCAAAGGCAGAACTAGAAGTTAAGGGTGGAAGTTATAGAGGGGAAGATTTCAACTCCTTAAGTTTTTTTTTTTAATTTTATTTTTTTTTCCATAACTCGAGACTACTTTAATCATAAGAAAAAACTAGCCATATGTTCTTTTCTAATACACGGAAATGTGTAGATTTATGAAATTTTTAAAGGGAGAAATTTACAAAAGAAATTTTATATAACTGGTTATTGAATCTGGAATAAAACTGTTAAAATAATGTAAAATGTGATGCTATTTTTAGTTACGTTTTATATTGCTGAGAGAGGCATCAAAATCATCACTGTTAAAAAATCTATTTTAATTAGTGCATATTCAGATTAAATGCTTTTATTCTTTTTGAAAAGGTTTTTAAATCTGTAAGAAAAAACATCAACAGTGAGCACATTTTAAGTTTCTCTGTTTTTAATTTAACTAATTTTTAAAATTTTAATTAAGGTTAATAATTAAGAAGCACTTTTTCAGTTTAGATTTCATTATTCTTTTATCCTCATGCTCTTAAATGGTGGTTGGTTTATTATCTTCAAAATATGACAATGGTTCAGAACCCTTTAAAAATTATTTTATTTAAATCATGTTTTCCAAAAAAGAGGGTTCTGGGTTAGTCGTCTCTGAAAGTTTTCATACCATTTCAGAACCACATTTGCTGGAATGAAAACTTCAGACGGATTTGGAGTCATCTGGGCCTGGGACACAGCAAATGATGAAGCAAAATTGTAGAAGTTGTCCAACATCTTCTGAGTAAACTGAGTAAATGAATCAACTGATGATACAGCAGCATTGCCCACAGGAGTCAGCTGTGCCAGATTATCCAGTAATTCCACTGAAATGCCAATCTGTGCAACAGTTGGAGTACGGGTAATATTCATGGCTCCAAAAGCATGTTGGCTGCCTTCCCCAGCCTCCCGGCCACCAGGCAGCCGAACATGGCGGCAGTGGTGGCTCCTCCGCGGAGCGGGAGCGAGAAAAGCCCCAGGAGCTGGGAGAAGACGGCTGCAGCAGCTGCAGGGGCCGCAGAGCCCTCGGCGCTCTTTCTCGCAGGAAGTTTCCAGAAGGCGCAGGCACCCTTCCACTCGGCGAGCTACATAGCGATTGATCCTTAAGTTTTTTTAAGCACTTTGCATACATTAATTCATTTAATCATCTCAACAATGAAATAGGTAACATAGATATTATTAATCCCATTTCACATGTGAAGAAATTATGGTTCAGAGAGGTTAAGGGGCTTGCCTATAGTCACTCAGGGGTGTGTAAGTGTGAGAGGTAGGATGTGAATCCATATTACTCTTGTCTCCTTGTTTAGGGCTCTTTTCATGACATAGCACTGCTTCTTATTAAATTTTAGAGCTGTCCAGAAGCAGAATAGGATGTACTGGGGGGGGGGGGGGAATGAGCTGGTCATGATTGGATGGTAGAACATGATAGAGGAACTGGATAATACTTGTGAAGGATGCTATAATAGAGGAGATTTCTATTCAGGTACAGGTTGAACTAGCTGTCCTTTGACATCCCTTCCAAATCTATGAATCTGTGATTTTGTAATAGAGACCCAGCTAGATGAAAATTGATGTGAAAAAGATCTGGAGAATTTTAATGGAATATAAAGTAATTATAAGTTAACCATGTGTCATGGCAGGCAAACAAGCTGAAGTGATGTTCAGCTGTACTAGTTGTTCCCTAATGCTTCTAGGATCATATTATTCTGATCGGTATTTAAAACTCTTCCCAAGTATGTCCCTAGCCTTATTAGTCTTCTTCATAGTCTTGGTGGTCCAGTCAGACTGACCTTCTTGCTATTGTTCCCACACAACACCTTAACTCCCAAACCTCTTCCTTTAACCTATCTCTCTCTCATACCCAAAAGATTATACCATCTCATCCTTGCCTCCTAGAATGCCTTACTTCCTTAGAAGTTCAGCTCAAATACTACCTCCTACATGAGACATTTTCTGAAACCTCTCCTTCAATTTCTAGTGCTTCCCCTCACTACCTTATATTCTCTCCTCTCTCTCTCTCCATATTACACACACTATACACACATATATATATATACACACATACATATGTGTAAATAGATTTACATATACACACATACATGGCCACACATATGTAGCATATACTTATTTATGCACACACATATCTACCTATCTATCTATCATAGCTTATTTATGCACATGTTTCTTTGCTGATAGAATATAACTTCCTTAAGGTCAGGGACTATTTCAAGCATTTCTTTGCAACCCCAGTACCTAGAACTACTTGTAGTTGCTGCTTAATAAATGCTTGTGTCCAGTGGTTGTCATAGCTCAGGAAGTTGTCATATACTCAGAGGAGAAAAACCAGAGTGAGAAGGTCAGTCAGTCAAAAAGCATTTATTAAGCATGTACTATGTACCATGATCTGTGTTAAATACTGGGGTTACAAAGAAAGTAAGAAAATCTTTGACCATGAGGAGCTAATGACCTAATGGGAGACAACAAGCAAACAAATATGTACAAATTAATTATATATAGGATAAATACATACACATATATAAATACATACACATATACATACATATATACATACATATATATGCATAAATACATATCACAGGGTGGTACACAAATGTCTACATTACGTGTGTATACATACAGATATACACACATGCACCTGTATGTATATATGTATGTCTGAGATGAGAGTACTTTGTATCTTTATTGCAGGCAAAAAATATTCAGTGCCTAAATAGCTTGGTGTTTGCGAGGGAATTAAGGACACCTAGATGAGAGAAGCAAGTCAAATTCATATATTCCCAGGAGAAATCTTGGACTGAGACATTAACCAAAAAATAAGACTGAGACTCATTCTTAGGATGAACTTGGGTCTGTGTGAGCTCAGAGGTGTAGTAAAGTTCCATAGGCTACATTATCACTATTATTATCATACTATTTAATGGAGTAATTTTAAATTTAAAGAAAGTGACAATGAAACAACAGATGACAGAAAGACTAAATTCATTCAATTTAGGAGAAAGGTCTACAGATTTTCTTCTTCCTGGCTATCTCTGAATCCAAATACCTGAAACTCCCTTCTTCCCATTCTAGGGGCCTTCTGCTTTGGTCCTTAAGATTTCTGCATTCTCTGTTTAGTAGGAGAGAGGCATAATGATATTGGGAAGCCTGTTGAGGTTAGAGTCAGAAAGTTTGAGTTGAAGCTCTGGCTCATACACTTTAATAAACTGCATCATCTGGCAAGTCCTTTCTCTTCTCTGAACTTCAGTTTCTTCATCTGTATAAGGGGATAATAACACTAGCATTCCCTGCCTCAGTGGGTTGTTGCTTTGTAAAGCTTGAGAGGAATGGGGTTGGTTCTTTACTATTTTCTCTTTACAGGTTAACCTGGAAGTGTGTGTGTGTGTGTGTGTGTGTGTGTGTGTGTGTGTGTGTGTGTGTGCAGAACCTCACCCGTTCCTGATTTCAAAACCCTTTGCATTTCAGACATGACATGAGGAGAGATCTTGAAGATCATCTAATGCCCTTGGAATTTAGATGAGAAAACTGAGGCCCCAAGAGGTTAAACTGGACAAGGTCAAACAGTCACTAAGGAGCAGAGAAGCAATTTTGGTTAACCCATTCATGATAAACCATCTTTATAAATGAACAGTCACCAGAGCACAAAGATTCCTAGAGAATTCACATTTTCTGACCTGGACAAAGGAGGAAATTAATCCTACAATGTCGGTGTCACTTTGGCTTCGATCTCATTGCTAGAGACAATGTTGAGATCAGAGCATGTGTTGTCTCTCCAGTTACAGCATGAGATTCTCCAGCTGAGGATGACTTGCTCTTTCTTTTTGAATGCCCAGCGCCCACTGCAGTGTCTTGCTAGTAGTAAATACTTTATCATGTATAATGGGAAACTGACACAGCCTAGCCAACATGCATGGGTGATGCAGTCCCCATGTGTACTTTGGAGCATGCATAAAAATTATGTACCTTTTCCCAGTCTGGCTACCTCATGGTGAAAAGACAGACTTTTGATTTGCTTATGGAACTAAGAATGCTTTTTAAAAGGCATTGAACGTGGGCGGCTAGGTGGCACAGTGAATAGAGCACCAGCCCTGAAGTCAGGGGGACCTGAATTCAAATCGGGCCTCAGACACTTGACATACCTAGTAGCCGTGTGACTTTGGGCAAGTCACTTAACTGCAATTGCCCTCCAAAAAAAAGGCAAAAAAAATGAATGTTAAAAATTTAGGGGCGGTTAGGTGGCATAGTGAGTAAGAGCACTGGCCCTGGACCTGGATAGGTTCTGGCCTCAGATACTTAACACCCACACAAAAATAACTGGCCGTGTAACCTTGAGCAAGTTACTTAACCCCAATTGCTTTTAAAAAAAGGCATTGAATGAGCAAGATGTTTTCTTTTTTTTTTTCTGCCTGTAAGCCTCTGGATAGATAGAGGCTTTTGCCCTTCTCACCCAAAGCCAACCTAATTCATATGAATATGGGCCTCTGTTCTTTGCTTTATTGTGCTTATTATTTCTTGTTTTTAGGTAAATTTATACTGGAGACAACCATGACTTTGCAGGCTTTGAAAAGTCAAAATGGTCAGCCAGCAGAGGAGAATCCATGTCAGGGGGTGTGGACAGTTGACTATGATCTACTAGAACATCTCTGAGGATCCACTGGAAAGCAGCCCAGCAATAAATTGTTGCTGTGCTCTCCCCTCAAGGGAATGAATCTGTCCATTGGCTATGCCAAACCTGGAAATGAACATGGAGGGACAAATGCCTTGTAGCAACCCCTTTAAGTTTGATCCCAATATTTCCAGAAAGAAAGGTGGTATAAGGGAGAGTATACTTCCAGTTTTGGCTATGATTTGTACTTCTGTTCTTGTTATATTTTTGTAGAAAATAACGTTTTTAGAAAGTTAATTGATATTAAGTGGCTAAATGATATAAGAACTATGGGAAATACTGTTACCTTGTTGTTAACATTATGTATAACAAACCTAAATATGGGTTTGAATTGATGAAATTAGCTATTGCAATCCCTCAGGGTACCATAAAACCATGAGGGGAGACATAGTCTTGATTTGGAAACTTAGGTGGCATAGTAGATAGAGTGTTGGACTCAGAATCAGTAAGTCTTGAGTTCAAAATCTTAGACATCTACAAGCTATGTGACCAGGGACAGCCACTTAGCCTGTTTCCTCATCTGTAAAGTAAGGACAATAATATTGCCTTCCTCAAAGAGACGTGGTTGTGAGGATCAAATAATATAACATTTCAAGTGTTTTTCAAAGTTAATTCACAATATTAAGTCTATCTTCATTATTATTATTCATGTGCATTGAGAGACTAATTCCATTCGTTCATTTGTTCATTCATTCATCTAAGGACCATTCCTTTGCATAAAATCTCAAAAGAAAATCATATAATGCTAGTTCCTAACAACCTAGTATTCTCCCTATCAGAGTTGCAAGGTACACTGGTTACTGAAGAAGACTTTCTTCAGGGCATTTTTCAGCTCCTTGTTCCTCAGGCTGAAGATGATGGGGCTCAGAAAGGGAGTGAGAGCAGTGTAGGTGATGCCCATCAGGGTGTCCCCTTCCAGGGATTCTGGGGCCTTGGGTTTAAGATAAATGACAGAGGCAAAGCCATAGTGCACAACTACCACAGTGAGATGGGAGGCACAGGTAGAGAAAGCTTTGCGACGGCCCTCAGCAGAGGGAATTCTCAAGATGGTGGCCACAATGAAGGCATAGGAGAGGAGGATGAGGAGGAAGCAGCCCAATAAGGCTGTGATGCAGACCATTCCCACTCCCATGGCCACTATTGAGACGTCTCCACAGGCTAGCTTCACCAAAGGGGGTACATGACAGAAGAAATGGTGGATCTTATTGGGTCCACAGAAAGTCAAGTGGAAAATGGCAAGTGTAACCACCAGCCCCATTACCATGCCACCAATCCATGAGGTGGCCACCAACCAGGCACAACCTTGTGAGTTCATGAGCACATTATAGCGCAAGGGGTGGCATATGGCCACATAGCGGTCATAGCCCATGACCGTGAGCAAGAAAGAGTGGGTGAAGCCAAATGTGAAGGAGAAGAACATCTGGTTGGCACAGCCCAGGAAGGAGATGGTGTGATAATTGGAGACCAGGTCAGATAACATTCGGGGGATGATGGCAAAAGTGTAGAAAATTTCTGAGATAGAAAGTGTACATAGAAAGAAGTACATGGGTGTGTGGAGGCTTCTCTCATGCCGGATGGTCAACATGATGAGAAGATTGCCCAGCAGTGTGAACAAATACATCAACAGAAATATCACAAAAAATAACAGCTGAAGCTGGGGGAATGTGGAGAAGCCTATGAGAATGAACTCAGACACTATGGTATGATTTGGAGCCAGCATGAAAGCTATGCCACAGTTGGACATGAGAAAAACTAAGTTGTCATTGAATTATGAACTCTGAGAATTGGAAAAGACTTCAGAGGATATCTAGTCCAGCCACTGCAGAGCAGCCACTTCAGAGGATATCAACAAATGGTCATCCGGCCTCCATTTGAAGACTTCCAGTGACAGAGAGCTCACTACCACTTCAAGCAGAGCATTCCAATTAAAGGCAGCTCTCATCGTGAAAATATGGAATATGGAAAAGATGACAAGGATGAATGTGAACCTGGTGCTTCTGCTCCCAGCACAGAGACTAAACTTGAGGGAGGATAAAAATAAGAGGAGAAAAGTTAACAGTAGATTTTCAGTACAAAAGGTCCCTTTGCCTAACTGTGAACAAAAGCAAATGGCAATCAGAGATCCCCAAAGATGGGAAACCAAGATTTTGAGAAGTAAATACATCACCCCACCCAGTGTTTTTCTTAGCAAATATTCCTCTCATCCTAGGCAATCCTCTACTTCACCCTTCTCAACCTCTCCCACCACTCTGATTTCCCCAGCACTCTATGTTTCTCTCTATAATAAGACCCATGGGCATATACGTAGTACTATCTTGATGGTCTTGGAGATAATTGTCCCTCCTGCCCTGCTATATAGCAGGTAGAGTTCTAACCACTATAGTTCTCTGCCATGGCGAGAACTAAATGGAGTGAATGAGGAGAGTACAAGACTAGAGAAATACAAGGAAGGGAATGACTCAAAATGAGGACTAAATATAGTGGACAGAAATAGCAGGTCAGAAATAGAAATATTAGGGCTGGATTCATCATCCAATTCTGTCAGCTGGCATTCACAGACTTTATTCATCTCCTTCTTTTATTCCTTGGTGATTGACCCTCCCTATAACCTACTTGAACTTCTGAATGAGGCTGGTATCAGACCTTTCATTTCATTGGTGTGAGGACCTTGTGGTGAGGAAATGCCTCTCTCTCAAGGCAGATTGGCATCTGTTCTAAAACTATGACTCTAAATTCCTTCCATGTCTCCTGATTCTGCCCTCTGAGGCTAAACAGAAGAAATCTATTCATTCTTTTGTATGACAGCAATCCAGATCCTTGAACACAACTACTATGTTTCCCCCGAGTCCTCTCTTCTCTGGACCCAGCAACCTCAGATTCATCAAGTGATTTTTGTACAGCAATGTTTAGTCTCCTCTCCATCTTGGATATTCTTTAACGTGTCATTGTCCTTCCTAAAGTGTGATTCTTTACTCTGAGGACAATACTTCAGATTCAATTTGAGTATGACCAAGAGAGACAGATAATTACTTTGCCTAGCTTTTGATAAAACCCATGGGACAGAGAAGATTGTTGGATTTGGAGTCAGAGTATCTTGGTTCAAATCCTGGCTCTTCCATTAAATTTATCTGTGTGAATTCAGGCCAGTCAGTCCACTTCTCTGCACCTTAATTTCCCCATATGCAAAATGACAGACTCTTTCTGTTCCAAACTGATCATTTATGACATGAGCCTTTCTTAAGGCAACCCCAAACCACAAATTTGTTGCAGATTTTAGCTTCCATTTTACCTCATATTTAGCTTATAATGTGCTAAAACCCTCACTTTCCCATGCCACCCTTTGGCCAGTTGCTCTTCCTCCAGCTTTACTTCATAGGATCATAGAATCATAGATTTGGAACTGGAAGGGATGGTAGAGGTCAAAGAGTACAACTCCCTTATTTTACAGATGAGGAAAGTGAGACTTAGAGATATCAACTTACTTGTCCATGGTCACTGAGCTAGTAAGTATGAAAGGCAAAATTTGAACCCAGGATTTCCTGACTTAAAGGTCAACATGAGTTTTTTGAAACCAAGTATAAGATCTCATATTTAATTTCATTTTTAAAAATTTGGTCCATTGTTTTAGAATCTTTGGGAAATCTTATGCACCTATGTCTAGACAGTTATGCAGGCTTACTAATGCCTTTCATTTCCTTTATCTTCATCTACAGCATGAAGGCACTGTCCTCCAGTAAGAGGGATTTGAAAAATGTCAACTGAGTGGAACCTTAGATTTGGGTGGCTGAGGGAGTAAGAGGTCAGGTGAGGGAGCTGGGAAAGGAGAGGGTTTAAATCAGCACCAGGAACTATTAAGAAGAGGGGAAGGACTGAGAACAGAGAGAAGCTCCTGGATACAGATGCCACTCTCAAAGAGTCACTGTAATGTACTGAAAACAGCTCTGGATTTGTAGCCAGAAGCTCCAAAGGTGTTGAACTCCAGCTATCTCTGTGATGGTTGTAGCTTGGAAAATTCACTTCCTCTTTTGGGTCACCATTTCTTCAATTGTAAAATAGAGATGATGAAACTTGCACTATATATCTTGCAGTGGGGAAAGTTATCTTGTAAGTGTAGGGTAATTGGGAGCTTGTGGGATTATTCTTAACAATGTTAGATTTCAGACATTAAAGAGGAAGAGATACTGAGAATCAAGGGATGGGAGGAAGAGGGGCTGTTAAATGAGATAGATATTCTTTTAGAGAATTTTAGATTCTTCTCTAGATGAAAGCGAAAACTACACCTGTTATTAATGTAAAGATGCACCCCCTTTGATGAAGGGAAGGAGTGATTTGTTCATCTTTCTATGTAGCCCTGACCTGTCTTCTTTGAGCTACAGACCCATCTCTCTAGCTGCCTAGAGGACATCTTCTCCCATTCGAATGTAAGCTCCTTTGAGGGCATAGGGATAGCTTTCTTTTTGTTTGGGGTTAGCATGGTGCGTGGCATATAAATGTTGAATGCTTTTTTCCCTTCCTTCCTTTCCCCCGCTAATCTTGCTCCTTCTACTACTTTTATTGTTCTATTTGTGGTAGCACCCTTTGCCCCAGCTTGTTCCAAAGCTGGGGGCTATCTCATCTCTTTTATCTTACCAGTCACCAAATCCTGAGGGTGCTACTTTGACAATGTCTCCAGCGTCTGTTCCCTCCTCTCTGAATAAAGATACATTGTTCAGGTATGGTTCTCATTGCTACCTACCTTGTCTCTTGTCCCAGCCTCCTTTCAGGTCTCTTTCCACTTGTACTCTCTCTTCCCTCCACACACCTTCATATGTCCTCTTTGTGCATAAATAGATGGGTGTATATCACTCTTTTGATCAAAGGTGTCCCATAATTCCCTACCATTCCTTTAAAGTTCAAACTTCTCACCTTGATATTTGAGCCTCTCCCATCATCTTGTATACCTTTCTTGTCCATCTAATTTGACTCTTTGCTGTACACAATCTATGATCCAAACAATCTGGACTCTGTGCTGGCTCCTCTTTACGCTCCACAGTTTCCTGTCTTCATATCTTTTTTTTTTGCGATGCCTTCCCCACATGCTAAAACTGTGGGTTCCTGTAAATTCATCCTGTAAACTCCTGTAAATTCATCCTGTAAACCACAATTTATGCAATTCCTTTTCCCTAATATGCACTTAATGTTGACTGACTGATTAATCTTGGTTAAGATTTTGCCTCTAATACTAGTTGTGTGGCCCTGGGCAAGTCAATCTTTCAGAGGCTGATTTGTTCTCATTGGTAAAATGGGATAACAATGCCTGAAGCATCTACCACATTTGATTTTTGTGGACTCCAGTGAGATGATGTATGTAAAGTTTGCATTGCTAGTAGTGCTATATTAGTGTCATATTATTAAACCAGCCCTAGAAGTGACTGGTAATGGTAACAACAATGGACTCTGGAGTCAGGGTACCCAGATGTGGTGGCAGTGGGCAGGAAGATGGGAGAACCAGGAGCCAAATAAAAATGATAATGGCTCACATTTCTAAGGTACTTTGCAGTTTGTAAGACACTCTTTGAGGGAGCTCCTACCAGGGCTATTACCCCATTTTAAAGGTAAGTTAACTCTACTTCAGAGAAGTGATAGGAATTGCTGCTCAGTCACATGGTCTTTAAATGGATGATTAGTGAGCTTCAGCCAGGAATGGGGGAGCTTACCCAGGTCACCGCCCAAAAGAGGCTGGTTCCAAGCTGACCTTCTAGAGAAGGAAGAGAATGGAGAAGCCTGTGACCCCTTTGAGCATTCCTCAGGCTGATGGGTCCGAGGGTATCATCTGACTCTGCTCTGCTAGTCTCTTCCTCTACCTTCCACTCCAACTGCCCTGGTTCCTGGGTGAATTGATTAGATCTATATCCCACACTTGTATGATCTCTCTGGCCCAACTGGAGCAGGAAACAAGAAACAAGAATGGCCCTCCCTCCCACCTTTCCCCGTGCTAACCTCCTCCTCTAGAGCTCCATTTGTTTGGAAATCTGAAGCTCCTTTGCCTACAGACATTGCTTAGACCTCCCAGGCCCCTGTGTGCCTGAAAGTGAATGTTTCTTGACTAAAGGGTCATAAATTTAAACCTGGAAGGCATCTCCAAGGCCATCTAGTCCAAGCCCCTCATTTTACCTGTGAAGAAACTGAAGCCTGAAAAATGAGAAGGATGTGTATAAATTCTAACCAGTAGCAAGGACCTGAGCTGGGACCTGGGTTCAGTTTATAAGACTCCAGATCCATAACTTTTCCCACTGTGACTAGTTGACTCCAAGCCCTCTCCCCCCAGCTACATGTTCCCATCTCAGTTAGACTCCAGGCATTATCTGTCTCCCATATCAGCTGCCCTACCTCAGCTTTCTGTCAACATTCTGTCCTTTGTGCCAACTGTCTCCACTCCTTGTCTACACTGATTTTTATTCTTATAACTTCATCCCACTCCATTGTCCCTTCCCATCTCTGCTGTGTCTGAGTTCTCACCCCCACCCACAAACATGGGAATATGACTGTCTTTACCATATCTTTGCTTGCTAACACACGATTCCTTCTTCCTTCTGAGATACCTCGATGGACCTTAGAGGGCATTTAAGTTAAGCTACACATGACTAAGCAGCATAGAGAGAGGACTTGGGGCCAGATTTATCATTTCACTGATGTGGGGAATTGTGAGGAAAGAAATTCCCTTTACTAGTACAGAGAGACACTTTCTCTGAATCTTAGAGTTTTAGAGAATTGCTTGGGACATTGAGAGGTTAAGTGACTTACCCAAGGTCACACAGCCAGGATGCATCAGAATATGACCCTGAATCGGAATCATTTCTGAAATGTCTCCAACAGGTGTTTATCTCACCCTTGCTGGAAAACCTCCAGTAGCTCAGATCATAGACCATAGACCTTAGAGGTCATTTAGCACAACCCATTTCATTTTACAGATGAGGAAACTGAGGCACAGAGGAATGAAATAGTTTTCTCTAGTCTAATCCTCCTTGGAGAACTTGAATCCTTATGAATTTCCTCACAGTAAGCATACATCTACATCTGTGGCTTCTCCTCAGTGAGCCTCAGTTCTGCCCTCTGGGTTCAAGCAGAATGAAGCTAATCTCCCTTGCACTTGACTGGTTTTAACATTTTGGAAGATCTTAATCATGCTTTCCCCTAACTCTTCTCTAGGCTAAACCCTCTCTCAACTCTCTCCATCCTGGCTGCCTTTTTCCAGCTGTGTCCAAGCTGGCCAAAATGCTTCTTTAAGGATCTATATAGAGTTTTCCTCCAAATCTCACAGTCTGTGTCCTGACAATACTCCAAGTTCTGACATTCCATGGTCTTAAGGACCCTCCAGGATCTGAACTCTTGCTCTAAATCCTTCCCAATTCTGCTGTGACTCTTAGTGATGATCAGAAATGAGCACAATTCTGCAGGAGAGTTGGGATCCAGGCAGGGTATACTTGTTTTCTTCTCCCCTCCAGTCACACCCTCTGGACCTGGCACAAATTCTGCCTGTTTATCATTCCTCTTCTTTTCTCTGATCTACCACCCATGTGATCTGCATATCCTTTCTGCTCTTACCACTTGTGCAGAATGTGAGAAATATATGTGACTACTGGGATAAAGTTGAGGATGAAAATTCCCTCTTTATTGGGATAAATGGGAGAAGATGATGCCTCACCTGAGGGAGCCTGGGATCCTTGGTCATTGAGTGGGCCCCCTGTCAGCCCTACTTGCTCTTACCTCTCCAAAGTAGCACTTCTGTGTGTGAATCCCTCTTTGCCCCAGAGCAAGATGAGATAACAGCAGCCTCCCCCACAGGTCAAACCCAGGCAGGAGATTTGGAGGGAACAGAGTAGCCTATGTATATGTCCTGTTTCTCTTAGCTTCTAGTTTGCCCAGGCCAGGGACCTCAGGCTATGGAGACCTGGCTCCCCTAGGACAGTGGTACCAGCTCCTGAAGACAAATATGCAGTCCAGCCTCCAAGAGAGACCTCGGGGAGGCATGGGAGCAAAATTGGGCCTCCTCCCCCTCCCACTCTTGTTCCCCTTGCTGTCAAGGGCTGTGTAATTAAATGGAGGTACTCTTAGGGGACACCTAGAGTCTGTTCAGGCTTGCAGGGTCCCTGGGTCCCAACCCTAACTACCAGGACAGAAATTGGCTCTTCAGGGCAGTTACATGTACATTTGGGACCAGCCCGACATCCCTAGAAGTCATTTCTACTTAAAGGGCAGACATTTAGACCTCACTCCCTGTGGGACTTCTGCTTTTTACCACTATTTTCTAGATAGAAAAACTTTATCTGGTAGCCAAGCCACTCCTTCTTGAGAAATCAGGACCATAGAACCTGGAGCTTTTTCAGGGGCCAGGCACCTGTGGCTTCAGGGAACACAGACACAATCTAGTTTACATTCATCACACATTTATTAAGCTGCTATTGTATACAGAGCACTGTGGAGATACAGTTTAATGAAGAACTAGTTCGTGCTCTAATGCAACAAGCAAGTAGGGGGATGTAGACTACACACAGATAACAACAATAAGAACAACAACATTTTTATGGTACTTTATGGATTGAAAAGCACTGTATTTACATATCTATCTCATTTGCTCCTCATAATAATCCTGCTAGTACAGCTATTCTACAGTTGAGGAAAATGAGTCACAGAGTGCTAAAGTAATTTGTCCACGATGATACAACTAGCAAGTGTCTGCAATGTTACTACAGTACCATAGGAAATGGTCTTGATGATTCTAGGTCACATGACCAATTGGATAGAAGACATATTCTCTAATCCCCGGTAACACTCAAAATTTTTTTTAATGAAGACGATTGTACACCATAGAATGATAGAGTAAGAAGCACAAGGTAATACTAACCCTATGAATTAACACTGAAAAATACTAATACTTAACACACTCAGGCCCCTTACATCATCAACTTTCAATTTCTAGTAAAGGGAACAAACTGATTCATAGACTTGTGTTTTGGGATTCCCCTTCTGCTGTAGAGACTCTACTTGCATGTCTTATCATCTTCCATTCTAACACAGAAAGAACCAAGAGTGAACTTGGCTGATCCATGCCAAGGAGAGGTGTGGAAATCAAAGTGGGGGAGAATTAGGCTTCCTTCTGCCTGGGGTGGCCCCTGCATCTGAGAACCTTAAGACTGCAGACAATCTGCCCAGAATATCTACCTTCCCCTCCCTTAATCCTGAAAAAAGTAGAGAAAGACTATGTAACCAAGCTAAAAGAAGAACAAGAGTGAGGGACAGAACTGTGGAAGGGATCTGTTGAATGACTATAATAAGCATGAAAGAAAGGGGTCTGAAATTAAGTTAGAGCTAGTTCTTTCCTGTAGAAGTTACATAAGGCAGGGACTAATCCAATAAAAAGTGAATACACCAATATGGTAAGAAACTGAGAGAGCTTTGCAATCTAGTCCTAGGTAGGAATATAACTTCCATTAATGGAGGAGTCAGAAAATGACATCTGGGGAATATACATACATGCGTATGTGCATATGTATATGCATATAAATGTATATATAATTAAAATCAATAAAGATTTCAAGAGGAAGAACGTTTGATTAAAACCCCCTAGGAAGCAAACACATAGATCAACAGAGAGGACACTAAAATTAAAATGAAGAATGAGTACTAAAATATCAAAGAATTACATGCTTCTTTAAATAAATATTATAATACAAAGGAATTAAACCAATAATTGAGGAAAAATAGAATTCTGTGAAATCCCAAGAGGACATAGAATAGCATAATGTTCCAGAATGGTTCAATATAGAAATTAAAAAAAAATAAGAGAGGAAGGTGGACGAGAATAAGTGTCAGAACTCATGGTTTTCATGGCAGAAATAATTAGCAGAGAAGACAAACTTGTACCCATGATGGCAAGTCTCTCCAAAGAAGCAAAAGAGAGAATTACAATTTTGGAAAACAAATACACTAAAATGAAGAACAGTCTGGAAAAAGAGAAGCAAAAGCCAATAATGCTAATAAAAATAAATGACAAAAGCCAAAGATTTCAAAGACAGGATATACAGATGCAATTTAAAGATCAGAGGGCTTTCAGAGGAACATTTTAAATAAAAAACCTGATGCATTTTAAATAAAAAATGCTATGCTAGGAAGCATAGTGAATAGAGCACTAGCCCTGAAGTTAGGAGGACTAGTTCAAATCTGGCCTCATACACTTAACACACAAAAACAACTAGCTATGTGACCTTGGGTAAACCACTTAACTCCAATTGCCCTACCTTCCCCCCTCCAAAAAGCAAAAATCCCCCCAAAACCTGTATACCATAATGTAAGAAAAAAAGTGCAAGAAAACTGCTCAGAGTTTCTGAATACAGAAAACAAAACACCAATTGAAAAAAAAACAACAACAACAACACAGACTGCCTCTAGAAAAACAAAAACTCTTTGCTTCAAATTCCCAGATATATAGTGTTTAAATACAAGAATTCCAATGACAACACCAAATTCTGCAGTTAGTTAGGAGGAAGAACTTCAATTATAAAAGGTAGGAAATTCAAATAACACTGGACTATTCTGCACTACACCCTAGAAACTGTAGACAGGAATGTAATAATGTATTCCAGATAGCAAAACAGCTCAAGATACAAACCAAAAGAAATATTCAGAAAATATGAACACAATTACTGGTGAAAAAGACTGGATGTTAATAAAAGAGTCTTTTGAAACATTATTTGAAAAAGCCATAGATTGTTCAAACTATAAATATTCCAAGGAATGAATACAGAAGAAATATTAATAAATGCAGGTATCAAGGAAATAATAAATAACTAAATAATTTAACCAATCTCTAGAGATTATTTAAAAAACACAAAATTTAAAATTAATATATAGGGTTAAAAACAACTGAGGGGCCATTAAGAGATTTTTCTTCTTTAAGTACATAAAATGGATAAAGATAAAAGCTGAATTTAAAGAAATAAAAGTGACGGTGGAGGAGCGGGCCTGATACACACAATCTCCCCAGAGATGAATTAACATATTTGGTGGCACTTAATTGCCAACTGGGAAGGTGTATAAAGGAGAAGGATGGAGGAAGAGAATAGAAGAGAATCTGGGATATACTCTAATCAAGTACATGGGTAAACAAAGGGATGGTAACTTTTTAATTCTCTCAGTGGAAAAAAGGGAGGGGGAACATGAGAACTGAATAAGTGGCAAAAGGGAGAGACTGAAGCAGGGTAACTAAAAAGGAGGTCTCAATTCAATGAAGGGGGGAGGGCATTCCCATTTAAATAACACTCCCATGGGTTAAGTGGTATTTATCTGTGTGGGGAGACAGAGACCTTATAATAGGTATGATCTGTGAGGCATTGGTACATAAGAAGAACACACTGAGAGTGCATCTTGCCTCTGAGGACAGCACCCTACCTCAAAAAAAGGAAAATGGAACTTCTTGGGGCAACTGGCACCCAGAAGGTAGGAGAACATGAATGCAGAGAAGACATTGAATAACAAAAGGGAAGAAGAATACTACTGGGAAGGGCATTTAGTAGAACTGGATTTGTTACACTGTAACACAGGGCAATGCTTTTGTTCTTCTTTTCTTCATTAAGTTCTACTTTTAAGAATGATACACCACAGGGGGGAAAAAGGATGGTCAGGCATAAGCTAAAGGCAATAATATAGAAACTGGTTAGTAGAGAAAGCTCAATCGTAGTGCTAAAGAAGCTTTAATTCATAAGGAACACAAAGAAACTAAAGAAGGAATAATTAAATATATAGATAAAATCAGATAATAAAAGTTCAGAACAGGAAGAAAAGGAAGAGATTTATTGAAGACAAGATTAAGAAATACTTATTTAAAAAAAAACACAGAATTTCACACTATATATCAAAATAAGGTAAAAATAGGAACATGATTTAGACATAAAGGGTTTTATTGTAAACAAATTGAGGGAGCATGCAAAAATTACCTGTTGAATCTATGGCAAGATTTTACTATTGGATTGTGTGTGTGTGTGTGTGTGTGTGTGTGTGTGTGTGTGTGTGAGAGAGAGAGAGAGAGAGAGAGAGAGAGAGAATCATAAAAGATAAAATGTACAATTTTAATTACATGAAATTAAAAAAAGGTTTTGCATAAAAAAACCAATGCAGTCAAAATGAGAAGGAAAACAGGAAATTGGGGGAAAATTTTTAAGAAAATTTTTTCTGATAAAGGCCTTATTACTTAAATATATACAGAATATATAGAAAATCAAGTCAAATTTATAAGAATAAGAGTCATTAGTCAATTAACAAATGCTCAAGGGATATCAACAGTCAATTTTCAGAGGAAGAAAGTAAAGCTATCTATAGTCATCTGAAAAAAAATGTTCTAAACAACTATAGATTAGAGAAATGCAAATTGGAACAACCCTGAGGTATAACTTTACAACTATCAGATTGGCCAAAATGACAGAAAAGGAAAATGACAAATGCTGGAGGAGATGTGGAAAAATAGGTACACTACTGCACTGTTGGTGGAATTGTGAACTGATCCAATCATTCTGGAGAACAATTTGGAACTATGTCCAAAGGGCTATAAAACTGCGTATGACGTTTGACCCAGAAATACCATGTCTAGGTATGTATCCCAAAGAGATCAAAGGAAAAGGTACAAAAACAATTTATAGCACCTCTTTTTGTGGTGACAAAGAATTGGAAATTGAGAGGATACTCATCAATTGAATATTGGCTGAACAAGTTGTGTTAGGAATATTATTGCACTATTAAAAATCATGAGGAGTTATGGTTTCAAAAAATCTGGCAAGACTTATATGAACTGATGCAAAGTGAGGTGAACAAAACCAGAAGAACATTGTATACAGTAACAATGATATTCTAATTATGATGAACTGTGAAAGACTTAGCTACTCTGATCAATACAATGATCTATAATAGTTCCAAGGGACTCATGAGGAAAGATACTATCTACCTCCAGAGAGAGAAATAATGAAATCAGAGTATAGATTGAAGCATATTTTTCATTTTTCTTGCTTTTTAAATTTTATTTTGCATGTGGCTAATACAGAAAATGCATTTTTAATGACTTCATATCCATAACGGGTATCATATTGTTTGCCTTCTCAACAGCTAATGGAGAAGAGGAAGGGAGGGAGAGAATTTGAAATTCAAAAATTTTAAATGAATGCTAAAAAATAATACATTAGAAAAATAGAAAAGGGAAAAAGTAACAATAAAAAGAGTTTGAGAGGAGGGAAAATGGGAAATTTGGAAATAAGCACTTAAGTTAGGGGGAAAGAAGGAGAAAAGAGGAAAAGACTTAGATAACTAAATGAAAGAAAAGGCAAATCAATATGTTAAATAATTCCAAAACTATGCAGATGTTTTGTCAAATAGGAGGCTGGGGCTGAATGGAGAAGAAAGGCTGTAGGAATAAGGTTTCCTCCAAGTGATTAAGGAAAACAATTGTTTAAGATAGTAACTCAAACAGAGGAAGAGAGACAAAAAAAAAATCTTAATTAAAAACACCCACCAACACCAAAGACACAAAAGAAGGAAAACATAAACCTAACAGATCATAGAAAAGATGAATAATTATATGAAAGACAATGATAATAATAAGACATCATATACCAAAGTTTCTGGGCTACAGATAAAGTAATCTTCAGAAGAAAAACTGTATCTTTAAAAACATACATTAACAAAATAGAAAAAATAGAGTAATAAGAACTGAAAATACATTAAAAACCAAACAAGTACATAAACAAAAAAGTTGAAATTTTATAAATTAGAGAAGCAGATAATCTGGAAACCAAAAAGACTGTGGAACTGTTAAACAAAATCAAAAGTTGTTTCTTGGGAAACCAAGATGTCAGAGTAAAAAGTAAATGGCTGTAGCTCTCCTTTATTCACCTCCAAACAACCATAAAACAGTGTTCCAGAACAAATCCTAGAACAGTGGAGCCAGCAGAAAGATGGAGTGGTGAAGTCTTTTAGCCTGGGAGACTTGAAGGATGGACAAGAAAGATCTGTCTCACTTGGGTAAAAGAGGAGCACAATCCAGGTTAGGAAGCATCCCAGTAAGCCAGCAGCAAGCCCCACCTCAACAAACCAGTGGAAAATCCTGAGCCACAGTGTGGTGGAGCAGGCAAACATTAACCAGGACCCACCATGTGCCTTAGCATGCCCAGGGAAACAGGCAGACTCCATCAGACTCCATTTCTTCTTCTTCTCCTTCTTCTTCTTCTTCTCCTTCTTCTTCTTCTTCTTCTTCCTTCTTCTTCTTCACCTCTTTTCAGTTTATTACATGAATGAGTTACACTAGTCCAAGTTAAACAGCGGATCCCAAATGGTTATACTATGCAAGCTGTGAGGTTTTTCAACTTGTGACAAGGAACAGAAAGGAATTTTTCTACTCATTGCAAGGAAATCCTCATTTAAGCTTCAATGAGCCACAAGCACTTAAAACCCATGAACCTCCAGCTGGTCGTTCTTAGCCAGTCCAGTCTTGATGATGAGTTGGCATATGTTCTTGCTCTGGTCACCCTGTAGCTGAATTGCTTCTCTATATTCTGGATGCTCAGTTACAGTACCATTTCAGGCAAATTTCTTCTTGAATGCCCTCACTAGTTGCTTTTTATTGTAATCATCAGAGATCCCCTGGACAGGAGTGAGGGTCTTCCTGCCATTTCTCTGTTGAATTCTTATATGGATATAACCCTCAATTCTTGCAGGAAGCAGGTTATCACCCTTACTTGCATCAGCAAAGGGGTCAAAAGACTGGAGGTTCTGGATAGTGGACATACGATATGATTCCTTTTCCTTGGTGGAAACTGTGGAAGCTGGTGGTGGGAGAAGGTGGGGGACGGGGACTGAGTGTCGGGAAGTGAAGGGGCTCCAGGGGGAGGTTGCTGAGTCCTTGACAGTGGCTCAGTGACTGGGGCCAGACAGACTCCATTTCAAGGAACCATCAACAGAAGGCTAGACCTCCATGTACTTCAGCAAGGCCAACATACAGGCATACAGGCAGCCTCCAAAGGCCAGACCTCCATCTACTTCAGTACAGCCCAAGACAAACAGGCACCCTCAGGCAGCTAGACCTCCCCAGACTTCAGTGTAGTCCTGGGGAAATGCTTGACCCTCAGCACATGCCAGACACCACCACTAGGACCCCAGCTCAGCACCAGGCAAGCTGCCCTACATCCTCCAGCTGCCAACAACAAAATTAAATAAATGCAACCACAAATAAACAAGAAACAAAGGAAATAAATAGACTATTAGAAAAGTTAGATGTGACAGACCTTTGGAGAAAACTGAATGGGAAGAGAAAGAAAAATACCTTTTCTCAGCAGCCCATTGCATTAACACAAAAATTGATCATGTAATAGGGTATAAAAACCTCAAAATCAAATGTAAAAAGACAGAAATAGTAAATGTATTCTTTTTGGATCATAATGCAATAAAAAATCTTTACAGCAAGTATCTATGATGAAGGTCTCATTTCTCAAATATATAGAGAATTGAGTCAAAGTTATAAGCATACAATCCATTCCTTAATTGATAAATGGTCAAAGGATATTAGCAGGCAGTTTTCAGTTGAAGAAATCAAAGCTATCTATAGGCATATGAAGAAATGCTCTAAATACATTTTATTGGAGGAATTAAAATTAAATCAACTCTGAGGTACCACATCACACCTATCAGATTGACTAATATGACAAAAAAAGAAAATGATAAATGTTGGAGAGGATGTGGGAAAATTGGAACAATGATGCCCTATTGGTGAAATTGTGAACTGATGCAACAATTCTGGAGAACAATTTGGGACTGTGCCCAAAAGGTTATAAAATTGTGCATACCCTTTGATCCAGCAATACCACTACTAGGTCTGAATCCCAAAGAGATCATAAAAAGGGAAAAGACCCTACATGTGTAAAAATATTTAAAGTAGTCCTTTTTGTGGTGGCAAAATATTGGAAATTGTAGGGATGCCCATAAATTGGGCTATGGCTGAACAAGTTGTGGTATATGAATGTAATAGTAATCTATTGAGCAATAAGAAATAATTAACAAGCAAATTTCAGAAGATCCTGGAGAGACTTGTACCAATGGATGCAAAGTGAAATGAGAAAAACCAGTAAAACTCTGTACACAGTATTGGCAGCATGTCATGATCAACTACATGACTCAACTCTTCTCAGCAATACAGTGATACAAGACAAGTACTACAAAGGACTCAAGAAGGAAAATGCTTGGATGTCTCACTTGGGTAAAATAGACAGATAAAGAACTGATGGACTCTTAATGCAAATCAAAGCATTTTTTTTTTTTTTGCTTTTCTTTTGGAGGGGGGAAGGTAGGGCAATTGTGGTTAGGTGACTTGCCCAAGGTCACATGGCTAGTTTTTTGTGTGAAGTGTCTGAGGCCAGATTTGAACTCAGGTCCTTCTGACTCCAGAGCCAGTGCTCTATTCACTGCCCCACGTAGCCGCCACCAAAGCATATTGTTTTGCTTACTTTATTCTTTCTCATGTTTTAAATCTATTTTCTGCTTTCACAACTGTGACTAATATGGAAATATATTTTTGTGATAGTACATGTAACAACTGTGTCAAACTGCCTACAATTTTCAGAAGAGGAGAGGGGAGGGAGAAAAATTTGGAACTCAAAATCTTGTAAAAATGAATCCTAAAATTTTTCTTCATATGTAACTAGGGAAAAATAAGATACTATTAAAAATAAAATAAAAGCTGGTTCATTGGAAAGACTAATCATTTTTGATAAAGCACTAACTACACCAATTAATTTACAAAATGGCAGAAAAGCAAACTAACAAAATTAAAAATGAAGAAGTTGAAATCATAAAATATCAAATGACATAGTTGATTTATGGGAAAATTATCATAGTTTGAAGAATAATTAATACCTGTATTATGCACATTATTCTCAAAAATTCAGAAAAGGAGGCATTTAATGCTTTTATTAGACAAATGCAGCCTTAATCTCTAAACCAGAGAAAATTAATCAAAGATAGACTATAGACAAATATCATTCATGAATATTGATTCAAAAATTTAAAAAATATTTTATTTTTCCTAATTACATATATAAAGACAATTTTTAACATTCTTTAGAAAAAAATTTTGAAGGTCTACTTAGTGCAGCAGCAGCCCTTCTTCTGTGGTCAGCTATGACTCCTAACTCCCCAGCAACCATGTTGAAGAGACTAGCAATTGGCATCGACCTTGGCACCACTTACTCCTGTGTGGGAGTCTTCCAACATGGGAAAGTGGAGATCATCGCTAATGACTGAAGAAATAGGACAACACAACCTACATGGCCTCCATTGACATAGAATGTTTAATTGGTGATGCTGCAAAGAATCAAGTGGCAATGAACTCCACCAATGCAGTTTTTGATGCAAAATGGCTGATTGGTCACAGATCTGATTATGCAATTGTACAGTCAGACATGAAGCATTGACCTTTTATGGTGGTGAATGATCCAGGCAGGCCTAAGGTCCAAGTGGAGTACAAAGAAGAGACCAAAAGTTTCTATCCAGAAGAAACATCTTCTATGGTTTTGACCAAGATTAAAGAAATTGCTGAAACTTACCTTGGGAAGACTGTCACAAATGTTGTGGTCACAGTACCAGCCTATTTCAGTGAATCCCAATGTCGAGCTACCAAAGATTCTGGAACCATTGCTAGTCTCAATGTGCTCTCTGAATCATCAATGAGCCAACTGCTGCTGTTATTGTTTATGGCTTAGATAAAAAAGGTTGGTGTGGAGAGAAATGTGTTGATCTTTGTCTTTGGAGGTGTTACTTTCAGTGTCTCCATTCTTTTTTTTTTGGAGGGAAACTGGGGTTAAGTAACTTGCCCAAGGTCATACAGCTAGGTTTTTTGTTTGTGTGTGTTAAGTGTCTGGGGTCGGATCCGAACTCAGGTCCTTCTGACTCCAGGGCCGATGCTCTACTTACTGCACCACCTAGCCACCCCTAGTGTCTCCATTTTTACCATAGAAGACGGCATCTTTGAGGTCAAGTCCACAGTTGAGGACACCCACTTGGGTGGGGAGGACTTTGACAACCAAATGGTCAAATATTTTCATTGTTGAGTTTAAACAAAAGCACAAGCAGGACATCAGTGAGAACAAGAAGGATGTTTGACTTCATTACATCACTTGTGAACATGCAAAGTGTCTCCTCTCTTCCAGTACCCATGCCAGTACTGAGAATGACTCCCTCTATGAAGGTATTGACTTCTATAAATCAATCACTCCAGCCCGTTTCTAAGGGTTGAATACTGATCTCTTTCATGGTACACTGGACCCTGTGGAAAAGACCTTAAGAGATACCAAGCTAGATAAATTACAGATTCATGACATCATCATGGTGGGTGGTTCTACTTTAATCCCCCCAATACAGAAGCTTTTGTAAGACTTCTTCTATGGCAAGGAGTTCAACCAGAGTATTAATCCTGATGAGGCTGTTGTTTATGGTGTAACTGTCCAGGCTGCCATTTTGTTTAGAGATAAATCTGAAAATGTGCAGGGATCACTGCTCTTGGATGTCACTCCCTTGGAATTGAAATTGCTGGTGGAGTTATGATAGTTCTGACCAAATGCAATACCGCCATGTCCATCAAGCAGACACAGACCTTTACCACCTGTTTGGACAACTAGTCGGGTGTGCTTATTCAGGTTTATGCAGGTGAGAGCAATGACAAAGGATGATAACCTGCTTGGCAAGTTTGAGCTCACAAGAATCCCCCCCAGCCCCAGGGTATTCTTCATATTGAAGTAACATTGGACGTTGATGCCAATGACATCCTCAATGTTTCTGCTGTGGATAAGAGCACAGGCAAGGAGAGCAAGATCACCATCACCAATGATAAAGGCCATCTGAGCAAAGAAGACATGGAGTGTATGTTCCAGGAGGCTGAGAAATATGAGGCTAAGGATGAGAAACAGAGAGAGAAGAGTTCTCTTGAATCGCATGCTTTTAACATGGAGATTACTGTAGAAGATGAAAAACTACAAGGTAAAATTGGTGATGAAGACAAACAGAACATCTTTGACAAATGTAATGAAATAATCAACTGGTTGGATAAGAACCAGACTGCTGAAAAGGAAGAATTCAAGCATCAGCAGAAAGAATTGGAGGTCTGCAACCCCATCATTACTAAGCTGTACCAGAGTGCAGAGGGCATGCCAGCAGGAATGCCTGGTTGGGTTCCCAAAGGGTGGAGCAGCTCCATCTTGAAGTGATTCTTCTGGACCCACCACTGAAGAGGTCAACTAAACAAACCAGAAGAAAGAGGATTGCACACAGCTTTCCAAAAATTAAAGGACTCAAATTTGTAGTCAAGGCAATAGCTGTTTAAAAGTAACGTTTAAACTACTGTGTAAATATGGGCAATCTGAATACTTGAACCTGTGCAGAGGGAGAGAAGTGAACAACATTGCACTTTATCAATATTATAAGCAAGTGGAAATGCAATTTTATCCTAGAGAATAAAATCTATTTAAAATTGACACGATAAAATTATTTTCTTTTTCTTTTTTGGAGGGCAATTGGGATTAAGTAACTTGCCCAAGGTCACACGGCTAGGTTTTTGTTTGTGTGTGCATTAAGTGTCTGAGGTTGGATCCAAACTCAGGTCCTTCTGACTCCAGGGCCAACTCTCTACTCACTGCGCCACCTAGCCGCCCCACGATAAAATTTTTTGAGCTTCAAATTCTCTCCCTTCTTCATTCTCCTTCCCCTCCCTGAGATGGTAATCAATTTGATATAGGTTATATATATGCATTCATGCAAAACATATTTTCATATCAGCCATATTATGAATAAAAACACAACAAAAAATGAAAAAATAAAATGAAAAATAGTATCCTTCAACCTGCATTCAGACTCCATCAGTTCTTTCTCTGGAGGTGGATAGTATTTTCCATCATAAATCCTTTGGATTTGTCTTGGATAATTGTACTGCTCAGAATAACTAAATCATTCACAGCCGATCATCATACAATATTGCTGTTACTGTGTATAATGTTCTTCTTGTTCTGCTCACCTCACTTGGCATTCATGTTAGTCTTTCTAGGTTTTTCTGAAATCTACCTGCTCATAATTTGTTATAGCACACTAATATTCCATTAAATCATATACCACAACTTCACAATTGATGGGCATCCTCTCGATTTACAATTCTTTGCCACCACAAGAAGAACTGCTATACATATTTTTGTACAAATAGGTCCTTTTCACTTTTTTTTAGAAATGTCTTTGGCATACAGACCTAGTAGTGGTATTGCTATGTCAAAGAGTATGCATAGATTTATAGCCTCTCAGGCATAGTTCCAAATTGCTTTCCAGAATGGCTGGATTGGTTCACAATTCCACCAACAGTGCATTAGTGCTCCAATTATCCCACATTCCCTTAAACATTTATCATTCCCCCTTTTTTTTGTCATATTACTCAATCTGTAAAACTACCCAGTCAATGAGTGTGAAAATTAAATGTGAAATGTTTTGTGTAGTTTTTCCAAAGTCCCTCTCAAATATAACACTAGAAACCTGCTTTTTCTTTCAGATGGCTTAAATGCAGCTATGCACTGTAGAACATGGTCATCATGTTCTTTGGTTCACTGCTTACCACACACCAGTCATCGACCTCATGATTAGCATTATAATGTTTCCACATAGCTTTATTGTATACCAGGAACCTTTCCAGTGACAATGTGATAGGACCTTAATGTAGAACATTTACATTAAGTAACTTTCACATGTATTCAGAGATTCAAAAGTAAGCTTTCAAAGAATACAATTTTGGGTCTCCTTGAAAGTACTGTGCATAAAGCCGAGATATGGGCAATTCATAACCAAAACCAGTCAGATGATACAGCTCTAGATATCTCAACAGGAGGTTGGGATGCAGTTGAATATATGTAGTTGAAGAGTCTATTGATTTTTCTCAAAGGACCTCCATGGTCATTCATCTTCACAGTCAAATCCTCATTACCCAGTTTGAAGTGAACTTGAATAGGAGAGTAAAGACCTTTGTCAATGTGGTGTTCCATAGTTGCTCTCATTGTAATCTTGAAAAGTTCAAACATCATGTGATAGAGAAGTGATGGTACATACATAAACAACTTGTATGGGTTGTCCTGGTGATTTTGCTTTAGTGTATTATGGAATATAATTTCAGCATTCAAATGTTCACTAAGATAATGATGACAATAATTAGTAATTTAATTATTCAAGTTCTAGTTCTGGAGAATTAATATAACACAAATCACAAAGATGCTTTGCATTTTTATTGCCATCTTTAATAATTTCAAAAACATTACAATTTGGGTTAATGCTTCCAATGTTTTTTCGGTGAGTTGAACTTCCTTTTCCTTTTCCACCAAAGGGTAAGGAGCACTGACTGAGTAGCATTCTGATTGAAATGCAACTCATGTGAAAACGATCCAAAAAATACTGTACCTTCTGCCTGGTCACTGGATCTACATCAAAGGTTTCCTTGTATTCAATGACACCCTTAACGTGGTACAAATGACATCACTATGTCGATTCCAGATTCTTATCACAAGTGTCTGTAAAGTCATAAACTGCTTCAGCATCTTCAGCACTTCTATGCTTAAAATCAAGGAGCTCCTGTAGAATCTAAATGTACCAGCTCTTTACCAGTTGAACTGAAGGTGTCCTTAGGAGACTATCTGGAAGATATACTTCTTCCATTATTTTTGCCAATCTCACAGATAACTCCTTCTGTAAAAAACATAAATGATGTCTTTTCACATGTATTCACAGATTCGAAGTACAGAAACTGCTTCATGGAGAGCGGGGACTAGGAGAAGCACGAGTAGAGATTCACCTGACTTGGGATTCTGCGCCCATAGCCGGCACTGGGACCCCAGTTTGGACTGGGACCTGGTCCCGGACCCTAGCCAGCCACAGCTGCCTGTTGCAGGTACCTCATTAGCTTTATAGTGAGATGCATTCCAGAAAATGTGAGGAAACAAGAGACCCAAAACCAGGAGACACCATCTTGTGTGTGGCTCCGGGCATCTGGGGCATATACTTGTGGGGAATTGGGGGCGGGCCCACCTAGATATATCTTTAAAAATATTACAAAAAACATCTATCAACAAGCAAAAACAAGCACCATATGCAATGAAGATGCTCTAGAAGCTTTCCCAATAATTGTGGGAGTAAAGCAACAATGCCCCCCATAGTTTTTATTTTTTTGATATAGTTCTAAAAATGCTAGCAAAAGTAACAAGAAGATGGGGGAAGGGAAGTTGGAAGCACCCACTTTTGAAAAGGGACAGCATCAAAGTAGAGAATAGAACAAGTAGGAGGTAGGATAGGATGGAGGGAAATATAGTCAGTCTTTTACAATATATCCACTATGGAAATGTTTTGCATAGCTACATATGTACAACCTATACTGAATTGCTTATGTCCCCAGTAAGGGTGGGTGACAAGAGAGGAAGGGAATGAATCTGCAATTCAAAGTTTTAAAATCAAATGTTTAAAAAATACACACACACACACACACACACACATATACTATTATCAATATTATTTTACATGTAACTGGGAAATAAGATAGACAGGCACTGGGGCATGAAGATCCACCGAGCCCTACTGGAAAATCAGAGGGGCCATGGGGGAAGAAATGGGAGAGAGCAGATTGGAAGAGGGGATATCCAGTGGGATCGATATTTTGGGGTTAGTGGGTAGGGGAAAAACAGGGAGAAAATTTGTAACTCAAAATCTTGTGGAAATGAATGATGTAAACTAGAAGTTAATAAAGCATTTGATAAAGTAAAAAAAGTAATAAGAGGAAATGAAAAATAAAAAGATGAAAGAAAAAACAAAAATTGTCCCTATTGTCTGATGATATGATATTCTCAGAGAATACTAGAGAATCTTAAGAGAAACTAATTAAGACAATTAATAGCTTCTTCAAAGTTGAATGTTTTGAAATTAATGTACAAAATCAACAGCATTTTAAATAAAATAACTCTATAATCCTACAGGGAAGGGGAACAAGAATTGGACCTTTAATGAAGTAGACAAATGTCAAACATTTTTTTTCTATTAAACAAATGCTTTATTAACTTCTGTTTTACATCATTCATTTCTGCCAGATTTTGAGTTACAATCATTTTCCCCCCGTTATTCCCCTACCCAACCTCCCAGAATAGCAGTCCCACAAAATATCGCTTCCTCCAATCTGCTCTCTCCCATACCTTCTCCCATACCCCCTTCGACTTTTCCATTAGAGGAAGGTGAATCTTTGTGTCCCAATGCCTGCACATCTTATCTCCCAATTATAAGCAAAAGAGTATTAATAATAGTATTTATATATATTTGAAACATTTAATGTTAAGACCTCGACTTTCAGATCCATTTCCTTCCTCCCTTGTCACCCATTCCCTCTGGGGAGATAAGTAATTCAGTATATGTTGTACATGTCTAGCTATGCAAAACATTATCATAGTAGGTATATTGTACAAGGCTGCTTATAATTCCCTCCCACTCATCCCACCCCCCACCTGGTCCATTCCCCACATGATCCTGTCCCTCTTCTATAGTGGGTACTTCCAACCACCCCTCCCCCCAAGGATGCCCTCCCATCAATCTTCCCTCCTCTCATCCCCCTTCCCCCTATTCTGCTGCAGGTTGAGATATCCCATTTAGCATGTATGTCATTCTCTCCCTGAACCAAATTCAATGAGAATGTGGTTTTGCCTTTTTGCCTTCTTATTCTTCCCCCACTTACAACCACTTCCCCTTGCTTCTTCTACATAAGATAGTTTATCCTATACCCTACCCTGTCTCTCCCCATCTCCTCTTGCCACTTTCCTCTCTCACCTCATAATTTCATCCCTTGAGTATTCTCCCTTTCCAACAAATTCGACCTATGCCCTCTATCCATATATAACTGTAACCATCTAAACACACATTCACATATGTACTCATATGACCACACACCCTTCTTCCATTATTTTCATAGTGAGAAAGATATCATCAGTCACCGTTATTGCTTTTCCATATAGGAATGTAAATAGTTCAACTTTGATAAGTTCTTTTTGATTTCTTTTCCCTGATTACCTTCTCAGGCATCTCTTCCTTCTTGTGTCTGGATGTCAAATTTTCTATTCAATTCTGGTTTTTTCCTCAAGAATGCTTGAAAGTCCTCTATTCCACTGAATGACCATATTTTCCCCTGAAACAAAATACTCAGTTTTGCTGGGTAGGTGACCCTTGGGTTCATTCCCAGTTCTTTTGTCCTCTGGAATATCATATTCCATGCCCTTCGATCCCTCAGTGTAGAAGCTGCCAGGTCCTGGGCTATTCTGATTGTGTTTCCACAATATTGAAATTGTTTCTTCCTGGCTGCTTGTAGTATTTTCTCCTTGATCTGGGGATTCTGGAACCTGGCTATAATATTCCTGGGAGTTTTCTTTTTGGGATCTTTTTCAGGAGGTGATCTGTGGATTCTTTCAACCTCTATTTTGCCCTCTGGATCTAAAACATCAGGGCAATTTTCCTTGAGAATTTCTTGAAGGGTGATTTCTAGGTTCTTTCTTTGATCATGGCTTTCAGGTAGCCCAATAATTTTTAAATTGTCTCTCCTGGATCTATTTTCCAGGTCAGTGGTTTTTCCCATGAGATATTTCACATTGCCTTCTAATCTTTCATTTGTTTGGATCTGCTTAACAGCATCTTGATTTCTCATAAAGTCATTAGCTTCCATTTGCTCCAGTCTAACTCTGAAGGAATGAATCTCCTCAGTGAACTTTTGAGATTCTTTTTCCATCTGGCAAATTCGACTTTTTAAGGCATTCTTCTCCTCATTGCCCTTTTGGGCTTCCTTTGCCATTTAAGTTAGTCTATTTTTTAAGGTGTTGTTTTCCTCAGTCAGGCTATTGACCCTCATTTCATACTTTTCCTGCATCCTTCTCATTTCTCTTTCCAATTTTTCCTCCACTTCTCTTATTTGATTTTTAAAGTCCTTCTTAAGGTCCTCTATGGCCTGCAACCCGCTCATGTTTTCCCCTGGGGCTTTTGGAGCAGGACTTCTGACCTCACAGTCCTTTTCCCGCTCTATGCCCCCAAAATAGGAGTCTAGGGTTGCATTTTTCTGTTTCCTTTGCCTTGGCATGTTGCCACTTAATTACTTGACTTTTGGGCTTGTTGCCACACTATGGCTTTAAGGCCAGATAGAGGAATTTTCGTCCCGAAGGTGTGGGGGGCAACTTCCGTTTCTGGCAAGCTGTAAACCCACCCACGACTTCCACCCTAGAACACAATCCAGATCCAGGGAGGTTAAAGCAAGAGCAATTACCCCCCAAGACTGATCGCTGGATCTCCCTACAATTAATTGCAGGCCAGGAGCTGGAGCTGCGTCTGAAAACTACAAAATGGAGTGTCTCCTCAGCAGCTTCTAGCCCCCAGGGGAGGAAGCTGACGCATTCCCCAAATACAGGTCCCAAAGTCCATAGGACACCAACCTCTTACTTTGTCCTAGGCATGTCTATGTTGATAATTCTGGAGTCACCACAGCTACTGGTGTTCTGGGGTTCCTCCAGCCGGCTGTTGGCCCTGGTGCCCTGGGGCTAAAACCTCAGCTCACGGGGACCTCAGCTCTGGCCCGGCTCGGCTTCCCACACTCTGCGCGCTGCGCACTGCCAGCTCCCAGACCGCTGTGCTGGTCCTTCCTGCAGGGCTGCCGGGCTGTCCTAAGTGGGAGGTTAGCTTCTCTGTGTCATTCTGTGGGTGCTGGGGTTCCAGAAGTTGTTCAGAGTCCCCTTTTACATAGTTTGGGGGGAATCTGGGGGCAGAGTGGCTTGGATGGGCTGTTTCTACTCCGCCATCTTGGCTCCGCCCCCTGTCAAACATTTTTAATGAAATACCAGAGCTGAATAGGGACTTGCCAATAGAATTACAAGAGTCCAGAGAAACTTAGAAAGGTAAATATATTTGAGCAACTGGAAGGGGCTACATAATGATATACTGATATTCTATTTGGTAAGAAGAATCAATCTTGATATATTCAAAGGATATTGAGGAAGTAAAATAAGAAAAATGAAGGTCTCAGGAAAGGGTTTGTTCTGAAGTTTTTAAGAGGGGGGAAATGAGAAATATACTAGTATAGTAAGAACAGAGAGAGGGGAACTTGATATTTCTCATAATTGGTGTATATTAGAAGAATATTAAGGAAGGGGTAGGGGAAGTGAGCATTAGATGAACCTCATTTTTATCTGAAATGGTCAAAGGAGGACTGAATATGTACATATGCACAAGCAACTTGTTATTGAAATACATAAAATTCAGCTGGGAAGTCAAGTGGTCTGGGGAAGAGAGTAGGGAGGGAAATACCAGAGAAGGAATAGTCACAAAGTAAACAAAATTCCAATCTTAAAGGTTTTTTTTGTAAAAAAGTGAAAAATAAAAGTAAGAATTAGAATCCAAAGGGATGCCTGAGGCTACCTCTTAGATAAGCGGGCAATGACTGAACAAATTGAGGCAAATGAATGTAGCAGAATAACAGGAACAACTTTAAAAGACTTAACTTTGATCAATGCAATGAAGAGTCATGTCTCCAGTGGATCTGCTGCATATTGCCCGATTTTTGACAGAGATGGGATAGATGAAGATGTAGAGACATACATTAGGTTTCTCCTCTTTTTCTTTTTCTCTGTTTTTTTTGTTGTTGTTGTTGTTGTTGTTGTTGTTTCAGGGATGGATGACAATAGGGTTAATTCCCCTAACCCTGAAAGAAGAGAGTCATATTTTTTAGACATTCAAGAAGAGAACAGAAGAAAGTTCTGAAAGAAGCACAGAGAAGCTGGACAGTTTTGAAATTAACATTTGAATTTATGATGTTATACTTAGGTATCAAGTCCTATATCCCAGAGTTGGTTGCCAAATCTCAACCGAAGTGCTTCAGAGAGTTCCCCCAGGCTTTAGAACATCTATTCTCTAGTACCATCATCTTGAGCCACCCCTTGATTGCGTTTAATGCTAGTCACCAGTGAGTGACTAGTGTCCCAGTTACATTTAATCACTTAAAGTTTAATGAGCATTTTACCAAGGAATATATACTTAGAAAAACATAGCAAGATCAAAAGTACAAACATTTCCCTCTAACACCTTGGGAACACATTCTTTCCTGCACCACTTTAGTTTCTGAGAAAAGTGAGTTCAGACTTGTCATAGCTTCCACACATGAAGTAGTCCCACCAAGTTCAAGTGCAAATGCAATATCCCTGCCTGATGATTCTTCTTCTGAGGTACTGATGGGAAAGGTCCAGAGAGTTTTTCCTTGTCCCCTGTGACTTTATTGTGCATGGACTCAACTTCCTGATTCCCCAAAATGTGGAAGACTTACTCCTGTCTTGAATTCATGTTTGGATTCCTCTATCTAAGACAAAAAAAATAACTACTGAGGTAGACAAAGCTCCAGGGCCTATATTCACAGGCCACATGTGGGTTTTAGAGGGAGAAGGCCCAAGATGCCCATCATAGCATTGTTTCTTACCAGGCATGGTCAGTGAAGGAATCAAACCAAGAGCAGTGTGGTCTACCAAGAGAAAGGGGCTGAGGATAACTAAAGTCTTTTAAAGGTGCCTTTAGTTCTTGTTTTGAAACTACAGCCAGTCCAAGAGGCTTCTGTCTACCACATGGCTGGCAGACTAGAAATAGCTACCAATGTCTACACATGCTCTAAAGTCTCTGCAAGGTCCTTCCAATACATATCACCATTACTCTCTCAGAAGTAAACTCTCTAGACTTTCCCATATGGAGGAAATATCAGATGCTCTCTGATTGTGCCAATCTTCCCCTTTACACTTTTAAAAAGCAAGTAGTTCATCGTTTTATCCAGAATGCTCTTTCTGTGTTCAGCTATGCATATGGAAATGCTCTTTTTTTTGGGAGGGGGTGCTTAAGTTTAGAGTAAAAAAATCTCAAAAATACCTCAAGGACTCCAAGATAACATTATTGTAGAATAAATTATAAATATTTTGTGACTTATGATTACAGAATGATTAGAGCAAAAGATTTTTGTATCTGTAATATTATTAGAATGTTCTCTTAAGTTCTAGTCAATTGATGTTTAAGCAATCAATTTTGACTCTACCATTGTTAATGGACTAGCTAGTTAATGGACTGTAGTATTAAAACCCTTTAATTCTACTTTACCTTTGTATTTAGGTCTCTAATATACTGCTGCCTCACTTCCTAGGGTAGACTCTACAGCAAAATCTAGACGTTTTCTCTCAGCTCCTGACTTCATAACAATCTCACCTCTCTTAGCTTATGTCCATACCTCCTACTTTCCTAGTAAGCTTCCTCTGGCAAAAAGCATTCTTAACACATCTCCTTTACTCCTTAATTTTTTTTTTCAATATCCCCATCCATCTTCTCCCCCTTCCTCTTTTTTCAGAGGATGAGGTGGACCTCCTCCTGGCCAGAACAAACCTTTGTACCTGCTTTCCAAATCCCCTTTCAGTCCTAGCTGTTTTCTTCCGAATGCTATGCAGATTTTCAGTCTTTACTAATATTAGACACCATAACTGAACCAAGACACAAGATATGATCTAACCAGATCTAACTAACTAGAACTAGAATCTCCCTCCCTCTTAAAATGCTTCTTTTCATTCAGCCGAAGGTTGTGATACTTTTCTGACCACTAGGTGACACTCTTGAGACATAATGAGCTGGGAAGCCCATGAAATCAGCCTCCATCACCAATCTTTTTTTTTTTTTCTCCACACAGCATGCTCCCTGCTCTACCTTCAACACAGCTTTTTAGGGAAAGCCAAGCTTCTGCCTCTCAGGTAAGACTAATTCACCCCCACTCAGGGTACCTAAAATAGTGTTCCTTAGTATTTGTGTTGGACAAAATGGCATGGTAAAGGGTCAAGAACCTGCAAACCCACCAAACCATTAAAGTCTATAATTTGCTTTTAGAAGGATGGGTGTCAGGGGATCTTAATTTAAATGTGATTTCTATACTTTTCAGCCTACATTAACTCAGACAAACTACTACTCACTACTCCCTGGACAAACTTCACAGAATCCTTTGTTCTGTCAAAGGGCCACACTTGAGGACCTAGAGGGTTACATGTGGCCTTGAAGCCACAAGTTCCCCATCCCTTCCACAGGGTGTTTAGCTCTTTGAAATTTCAGATATCATCCACCTGCCATCCATACAGCTAACTGGAGAAGTACTTGCATATTTAAGTCCTTATATATTTAAGATTATTTTTTGAATTGAACTTCTATTGCTCAGATTCCCTCAGATTGGTAATGGAGGTGGGTTTTGTAGGTTGCAAGGTCCTCATGTGTCAACAGCATGATTAGACAGCCAAAAAACCCTATCACAACTTTACGTTGCATTAAAAGAGGCAGAGGGCCAAGAGTAAAGGAGATAAAAGGCCTTCTGTACACTGCCCTAGAGTGCTGGGTTCAGCTAATCATTGTTTTCCAAGAAACTAAGTTGCTCTTTTTCTTTTTTTTTTTTCTTTTTTATTTTTTTTTTGCTCTTTTTCTTTTTTGTCACCCATATATGACTGATTGAGCAGGTGGGCCTTGGACTGAGGGATGTGAAAATTGCAGTCATGTAACATTTTAATCATTATTTAATTTGGGGTTTGGAGGGACAGGAAGGGGGTTTCTTAGAACCTGCTCTACTCTGCCAAGTTCCTCCTAGTGCTAGATTTACTATTATATAATCATTTCCACATAGCTTTTCTAAATTCTTCTGTGAAACCTGGTGCAGGGAGCAGGGACATAGTCATTCGAAGACAGAGTAGATTGAGTGTAAGCCATGGGGAATAGAGTAGGCCCCTGCTCAAAGATTTCTCCCCAGCTGACCTACCAAGGCAAGTGACTCAAAATTCACATTAGGGTAAATACTTTGGATGATGCTATTATTTCCAGAAGGCCTCTGTTAAATTGTATATGAACTTCCTTCCTATAGGTAATCTAGTGGCAGGTGGCATCAAAGCCAGAAGTTAAGAATATGTTGTTGTTCAGTTGTTTCAGTCATGACCAGTTCTTCATGGCCCCACTTGATGTTTTCTTGGCAAAGATACTGGAGTGGCTTGCCATTTCTCCCTCTCATTTTACTGATTACTCATTTTACTCATTTACTTGATGAAGCACACAGTTAATTCACTTGCTCAGGGTCACCCAATTAGTAAGTGTCTGAGGCTAGATTTGAACTCAAAGGAGATGAGCCTTCCTGACTCCAGGCCAAGCACTCTATCCACTACAGCGCCACCTAGCTGCCAAGTTAGTAACATACCTTTGGGAGATTCGATTGAAGCACTACTTGGGCTAGAGATAGCCATGGTAGAAAAACAAGAACACTAGATGTGGAACTGGAGGACCTATTTACTTGTGTAGCCTTGATTGGGTAAGTCACTTATCCTCTGAACTTCATCCTTCTTATCTGTAAAAAATGGAGGAGATAGACTAACTATTCTCAACTTTCTCTTCTATTTCTAATTTCTATGATCTTTGAGGACCCTTCCAATTCTGAGATCATGTGACCTCTATAATGAACTCCTTCACACTATGTGTCCATTTTACAAATAAGAAATATGTGACTCAGGAAAAAGGGTTGATTTAGAAATATCAAAGGTGAGTGTCTAATGGAAAGTAAAGAGGAAGTGTCTTCACTGCTTAAAGGATTGGATTTGAGCCCTTGCTTTCCCCCTCCCCCCACAACAAATTAAATTCTGTCCTATATTTGATGTATCGCTAGCTTGAGTACTTGAATGAGGGCAGAGAGTTCTTTTCTTTTTGTGTGTGAAGACTTAGACAAAGTAAAATTTGGTGCTCCCAAGGGAAACTTGGGGGAAGAAGTATTAACCAAAGAGTGCTTGCTGTGAAGTTCTCATGATTGAACTTGGTTCAAGTGAGTCCTGAACGTTGTCGAAAGATCATTACTTATACGTTTTTCCCCCTCAACTCTGACATTCCAAGTTCTATGGTACTATGGGGCTGTCATTCTAGGTCTCATGTTCCAAGGTCCTTTCTCCTAATTCTGACATCTATGTTCTAAGGTCCTATTCTAGCTCTGACATTCCTGTACTTTTAATTTAAAAGAATTGTTATGAACTCAACAATCACCAACAACAAAAATGGAAAATTATAGATGAAATGGCAATCTTTTGTTATATACTGTTTGTTTTTGAATCCATACTAAATTTAACACAGTAGTAACAAAATTCTGAACTTATTTTTTTAGTTTTGTATTTAAAATTTTATTATTGCTCTTTTCCTTCATCTTTTGCTACCTTAGCTTCTTCCTCCAATAAAACCACCCCTTATAACAAATAAATAGAGTTTAACAAAATAAAACCATCCACTATCCATGTCTGAAATTGTATGTCTCACTTATCACCTCTAGTCTATCACCCTTCTGTCAAGGGGTTCCCACCTCTTCATTATCTATCCCCTGATGTGATGATTGGTCATTTCGTTGATCAGAGTTCTGAAACCTAACATTCTGTGTTCTAAGATCTCTCCCAGCACCAATGTTCTAGTAATCTGTGACGAGCTAGATACTAAGCTACCCCATAAACATTTCAAACTCAACATGTCAAAAGTAGAACTCATTATTTTTCCTTTCAACCCACCTCTCTCCTAAACTTTCCTGTTTCTGTCAAAGACACTGCCATTGTTCCAGTCTCCAGGACTGGAGTTCCAGGACTCAGCAACATTTTTGATTTCTTATTCTCCCTCATTTCACATATCAAATCAGTTGCCTAATTTTGCCATCACTCTCTCTGTAACATCTTTTGAAATGAGTCCCCATCTCTATTTATTCAACCACCACCTATGTTTAAGTTCATATCACTGCTCATCTGGACTATTGAAACAGCCTTCTTATTGAACTTCTATCTTCCACACAGTTGCCAAAGTGACTTTTTACAAATACAGATATGCCTATGTTACTTCCCTCATCAAATACCGACTCCCTTCTTTTGCTTCTAGAACAAAATATCAACTCATCTATTTGGCCATTAAAGTCCTTCATAAACAGACTTCAACCAATCTTTCAGGTTTCATCATATGTCCTCCTCTCCATCCATTCTACAAACTGTCCTACTTTCCATTCCTTACATATGACTCCATTCGTACCATTTCTATTATGCTGGCCATCACTCATGCCAGGAATGCACTCATTTCTCACCTCTGGCTCATAAAATGCTTTACTTCCTTGAAGAGTTATCCCAAGTACCAGCTCTAACATGAAACTTTTCCTGATCCTTCCTTTTCTGCTCCAATATAACAGAAAGAGAGATGGTCCTAAAAGTCAGAGGACCTATTTTTAAATGGGACCTCTGATGCTTACTTTATGATTTTGTTTAAGAACCTTAGTTTCTCTGGGCTTCTGTTTCCCCATTTGAAAATGAAGGGGTTGGATTCAATGAGCTCTGAGGTCCCTTCTAGCTTTTGATCTAGGGTCTTATGATTCCTGCCTACTTTGTATTTTTTCTGTTGCTACTTCTGTATGTATGCATTGTCCAAACTATCCCCAGTGAATGTAAGCTCCTTGAGAGCAAAAATTGTTCTAATTTTTGTCTTTGTATCTACAGTACCTAACATAATATTTGACACAAAGTAGGAACTTAATGAATGCTTGTTGATTTGTTGATCATGTCTCTCCATTGCTAAATTAAGTAGCTTGACATGAGGGAGTATAGGGGAAGACTATTGTGAAGGTAGGAATTAGGGGGGTGCTTCTTAGTTTCCTTGGGGCTGTACCAACACTGGAAAACCCTGAGACAGCAAGAGGTCCATCTGGGGCTGCCTAGGAAAAAAAGGGAATCAGTCACCAGAAGTAGATGTTTTCTCTTCCGCAGAAATTCCTCCAGCTCAGCATAATGCAAGGACCAGGCAGTACAGTAGGGGCAAATCTTTTGAGAAAGAGCAAAAATACTTTATTGGTCTCCCATATAAGCCTGTTAACCCCATAACCCTGCTTAATTGTAGGGATCTATGGTCCAGAGGGTACAAGGGCCTATTCTATTCAGGGTCCACATCTGGGCACCAGATGTTCCATGATGATTTAGCTGTGTATTGATGGAGCTCAGCCAGTGAGCAACCTCCCAGATTCTTCCACTGGTAAAGCTCAACAGATTTGCCTCTTCTCACAGATCCAGTTGTCAGATGATAGCTCACATGTAAAGTCATTCCATTTGCCATGATGCAACATCATGACACAGTTTTCCTTTCCCTGGCTGTTGTTGGGTTCCCCAAGATTCCAGTTGCTGTGGGGACACAAGAACACACACACACACACACATATACAAAGAGAGAGAGGGAGAGGGAGGGAGGGAAGGAGGGATAGAGAGAAAGAGAGAGAGAGAGAGAGAGAGAGAGAGAGAGAGAGAGAGAGAGAGAGAGACAGAGAGAGAGACAGAGAGAGAGACAGAGAGAGAGACCATAGTCAGTCCTAAGGCAAGGGTTCCAGGATAGATTTTCATCACTCAAAATGGTATTCTAGATGCCAACTTCCTTGGTGGATTTGGATGTACCTAGATTTAACTCAACTCTAGTCTGGCCCAGCAGATTGAAGTTATTACCTCTAAGTTGCTTAGGAATGTCAAGGAGAAAGCCTGGCTCTTCTAGTAAGTCCATTTTAGTCATCCCAGCCCTTAGTAATCTCTCCCTCTTAGGCTTCTTGTTCTCATCATTTATACCTTTTATGGGGCAATTGATAATTATTTACTCATAAGTTGGAAGGAATCTCAGAGAATATCTAGTCCAACTATACTAGAACAAAATCCTTTCAACAGCATGCCCAACGAATCTTTATTTTCTAAGCCTTCTGATGAGAACTTAAGCTCACTACTTACCAAAGCAACCCATTCTACTTGGGGATGTCTTGAATTGTTACAAAATTGTTTTGTTTTGTTTTTTCTTATTGCAAAAAGTCCTCATTCCCTCTTATGAAACTTCTTTCCATTAATCTTAGTTATATCCTTTGAGATCAATCAGAACAAACCTAATCCCTCTTCCACACGGGGGTGCATCAAATAGCTTGGAGACAGCTATTGTGTCCTGCCCTACCTGAGTCTTCTTTTGTTTGGAGACATCTCCAGTTCTCTTAACTAGTACTTCTATAAGAAGGTCTCAAGACACCTCTCTGGATAGACTCCAGGTTCTGAGCATCTCTCGAAATACCATGCTCAGAACCAGCTGCAATAGTCCAGATGTAGTCTGTTCATGGCAGAACACATGTCTTCTGAAGCTGTTCACTGTGTCTCCCAGTGCAAGGGGAGATCCTGTTACCTTTCATCTTATTACCACGGAACATATGCATTGTAAAGCTGCATTTGGAATGGCATCTAATGTCATATATATGCACACACACATATATACACATGCACACATTATATAACTAGACTATTCCTTGAGGACACAAACCATGTCTTACTCATCTCCGTAAGCTTTTCTGTACCCAGAGTAGAGTCTCAAATCTAGTGAGCACCCAGTAAACATCAACTGAATGAATGAATAAATTGGGGTGCTCTTATAGATCTGAGGTTCAATTCCTAGCCAAGCCCTTTTGAGAATGAGTCAGGGCCCCAAATATCTATATCCTTGGTTGAGACTCACGTGTAGCCAAGCTTTGTGCCATCAATCCATTTATGTACCCCTTCTTTGACCTTTCTGAGGCCAATCCAGTATCCCAGATTCTCAGTAGGGGTCAGGAAGTTCTGGAAAGGGAAAAACAGGTGAGATTCATTCAGTTGATGTTAAACTAATGGAAATTAAAGCTGTCTTTGATCTTAGGGATTTATAGGTAGTGAGAAATGACTTGCAGAACTTAATATGGGGCAGTACATGAGAGAAGAAACCCTGCATTCTTGAAAGAATCAAAGACCTAAGTTTCAGTCCAAATTCAATCATTTAATAAACCATGAGACCTGTATAGCTCTTAAGCCTCCTTGAGCCTCGGTTCCCTTCCTCTATATGACAATGATAGTGCTCATAGTATGCCCACAAATAAGGGTTAGATGAGAGTGAATGAAAAGATTTTTGCAACCAACAACTTTTAAAGAAATATGAGGGCTGTATATGTAGAACCTATATCAGATTTTAGGTCACCTTGGAGTGGGGCAAAGAGACAGAGGGGGAGAAAATTTGGAATGCAGAATCTTATGGAAGTGAATGTTGAAAGTTAGGAAAGAAAGAAACAAAGAAAGACAGAAGGAAGGAAGGAGGGAAGGAAGAAAGGAAGGGAAGAAGAAAGGAAGGAAGGAAAGAAGGAAGGAAGGAAGAAACAAAGAAAGAAGGAAAGGAGCACTTAGAAGGGGTTTTCTTTGTTTTTCCCCACTCACTTAGTAGGGATGGAGAATAGAGGGGACCAGAACATTGTTCAGGCACTTGGAAGGGTGGAAGTGGTAGGTGACTTACCAAAAGCCATCATGAAATTGAAAATAGAGACATATTTGAATAATGCCAGAAAGCAGCATTCTCATAGACCCCTTAGTGATTTCTGTGAGAGCCTATCGGGAATGCATATTCAAGTTCTCTAAAAACAGCAACATCAACAAACCAAAAACAAACAAACAGAAATGAACAAAGGTACCCTGGCTGAGACTGGTTGGTTGGTTGTCATCCTTGTTCTCAAAGAGGACCAAAATGACATCATTATGATAGAGTCAAGTTTCAATGAGTGGACTGTGGTTGATCAGACCAATAAGAGCTCAGAATGCTCTACCGCAGGTCAGGCACAAATAGTCCATATGAAGATTTGGGGTGGATTCTCTAAATTTGCACATCCTGCATTTCCTTTGAGTGGTTTCAATTCTGTGTTGCTCATAAAGCACAGCACTTTTTCTGATGTGGGCATGCCATGCTAAGTGGTCCTGTGCCAGTGTCTCCCTTGTCATGGTGGGAGTATAGGCACTGATGATGGTGGCATGATATTTTCCTTCAAGTGGCAAGTGGCAATTTCCTGCAATTGTCATGAGGTATTTTTATGAATTATAAACATTCAGCTGAAGCATATAATCCATATAGATTAATGAACAAAAGATGTGATCTTTAGGAGGTATAGCTACAGAGACCAGTGATCAGGACCTTTGAGGAGTTGCTGTGACCTCACAGCTACAAAAGATGAAAAGCATTGATGAACATCCTTCACCTCTGCCTGGCAAAAGCTATTGGGGAAAAATGCCACTGGGCTATGGAAGAAAGCCTTGAGAGGGAGGAGCAAATCTTTTCCCACTACCTTGCTATAGCTGTTCCTGGGGCCAGGACTGTAAGTCTCAGTGATTAGGTAGATCTCTGGGTTAGAGCTTGCCACTGTGAAGTTTTTGTCCTTAGGGTCTTAGATACAGTTCTTTTCTGTATTGGGTTTTTTTTTTCTGCTTTTTGGAGGGCAATTGGGATTAAGTAACTTGTCCAAGGTCACACGGCTAGGTTTTTGTTTGTGTGTTAAGTGTCTGAGGCCAGATCCGAACGCACGTCCTTCTGTCCTTCTGACTCCAGGGCCAGCACTCTACTCACTGCGCCACCTAGCCGCCCAGTATTGGTTTGTTTTGAAGTAAAAATGATTCATATTTTGAACTTTGTGTCCCTGAGTACTGTGAAGGGAGCTGATGGCTACCTTTGGGGTGGTTGGAGGTGGTTTCAGATACTGGTATTCCCAGATTCCACTTGGCTGGGACCAATAATTAAGAGAGGAAGATGAGAAATCCTCAAAATGTATTTAGGTCCTTTGTGTGAGGAGGAAGCCTTTGACAAGAGAGCTAGATATAAATAAGAGAGATTAATAGCAAGAAGAGGGATAGGTCCTTGTGGCTTGTGGTAGTTAGAGAATTAATCACTTTCACACCCCTTAAATCTAAATATAACACTGACTACCTTGATCTACCCCACTCCCTGAGGACCAGGTATATAATTTTACACCTCTCCCCCACAAGATTTTCCAGTACCCTTGAGGGGAATTGGGAGGTGTTACATAACTTCTAGCTTCTAGTTTCTCCCTTTTCCAATGAATCCTTCAAATATCTGCCAAATACATTTTTCTAGGAAAGAAAAAATGATCACTTTGTTCATGCAAGATAATAGTTTGTCTAGAAGATTCCTAAAGGGTCACCTATAAATTAATTAAAACAATTCCTTACTTTAGCAAAGTGGTAGAATATTAAATAAACCTACCCAAATCCCAATTACCAACAAAATTTAACTGGAAGAGATAGGAAAAGAAAATATATTCAAATATTTACAGATTTTATAAAATATTTGAGACACTACCTAGCAAAACACACATGTAGGAATTATATGAATATGAGTATAGAACACTCCTTACATAAAGACAGTCCTTAGCAACTGGAAAGAGATTAATTGCTCAAAGTTGAGCCATGACAATATGTAAAAAGGATGAGTCTTCCTAATTTATTTTACTTATTCAGCATCATACCAATCAAACTGCCAAAGAGTGACTTTATAGAACTAGAAAAAATAACAGTAAATAATAATTCATTTGAAAGAAAATTCAAGAATCTAGAGGAAAATAATTTTAAAAATGGGAAGGAGGGGGACTCAGCGGTACCAGATCTCAAAGCAGAGTAGAAGACAATAATTACTGACACTATTTAGTACTGGTTGGAAAAATAGAAAATTGATCAGTTGGGTAGATAAGAATCCCAGGATTCAATAGCAAATGAACATAATAGCATAGTATTCAGTAAAACTAAAGGTTCCAACTGTTAGGGTAAAGCCTCTCTAGGCAACAAAAAGTGTTGGGAAAACTGGAAAGTTGTCTGTAAGGAATGAAATTAAGACCAACATCTCATACCATATGCCACTATAAATAGGTCATATCATAGCAAATTAAAGGAACAGGGAAGCAAGATATTTCACAACTATAGATAGGAGGAGAGCTATCGTCCAAATAAAAGATAAAAAGAATCAGAGGGAAAAATGGACAATTTTGATTCATAAAATGGAAAAGACTTTGCATAAATAATATCAATGAAACTAAAGTGAAAAGAAAAACAGTTAATGGGGAAGAACTATGTAGCAAATTTCTCTCTAAAAAGTCTGTCAATCCATCCACAGCATTTATTAAGTATTATATTCAAGATGTATAGGGAACTAATTCAAATGTATAAGAACAAGGGCTTCCTCCCAATAGATAAATGATTAAGGGATGTGAATGGGAAGTTCTCAAAAGAAGAAATGTCCTAAGATACTAATAATGAAAGAAATATAATTTAAGATGCTATCGAACACCCGATTGATTGGTAAAAGTGACAAAAAAAGGAAAATGACAATTGTTGGAGGTGATGTGGGAGGGACATGCTAATGCATTATTGGTGGAGCTGTGAATGAACATATTCTGGGAAAGCAATTTGATATACTAAAAATATGTTTAGTAAACATCATAAAGGGAGAAAAAAGAGGGAAAGTATCCAGTTGTACAAAAATATCCATAGCAGCATTTTTGTTGTTAGTGTAGTAAAGAACTGGAAACTGTGAAGGTGCCCACCAATTGGGAAATGGTTGAACAAATAATGAGATATGAATGTAGTGGGCCATTACTGAGCTATAAGAAATGATGAAAGAACTGGATTCAGTGATACTTGGGAAAAATTGTATGAATTGATTCAGAGTGAAATGAGCAGAACCAGAACAACAATTTAATCAATGACTCCAATATCATAAATAAAAAACAACTTTGAGGGGCGGCTAGGTGGCGCAGTGAGTAAGAGCACCGGCCTCGGAGTTGGGATGACCCGGGATCGAAACCGGCCTCAGAAAATGAGCACCCACACATAAATCACGACTAGCCGTGTAACCTCGAGGAAGTTACTTAACCCCAATTGAATTGCTTTAAAAAAAAAAACAAAAAAACAAAAACAAAAACAAAACAACTTTGAAAGACTTAAGAACTCTGATCAATATAATGACTGAGCCATATCTCCATAGGGCCTATAATGAAGCATGTTTCCAGCTTCCTAAAAGAGAGGTGAGAGATTAGAGGCACAGAGTGAGACATATATTTTGGACATAGCCAATGTATGGGTTTGTATTGCTAACTTGTTACAAGGGAGGATTTGTGTGTCCTCTTTCTCACAGAATGGAGGGGGATGGCAATCAAAGAGTTGGAATAAGAGGAATGAGATAACAATACAAAAAGAAAGGAAGGAAGGAAGGAAAGAAGGAAAAAAAAGAAAAGGAGGGAGGAAGGAAGGAAGAAAGAAAAAAGAAAGAAAGATGGAAGAAAGAAAGAAAATATGAAAGGAACAAAGAAAGAAAGAAGGAAAAGAAAAAAGGAGCAAAGAAAGAAAGAACATAAATAGAATGTTAATAATTTTTTAAATGTATAGAGTAGAACAAAAGGAGGCTTAGAGGGAAACATAAACAAGTAGAACCACTTTGGAACTAACATGCTCAGTCAACATTTACTTGATAAAATAAGGTATATGTTATGGAACTTTGTAATATTATATATAATCCTCTTTTTTCTATTCTTCTTATATGAGAATGGTCATGTTTGTTGTTGTTTTATCAATTTCAGAATCATAAAAATTTGATTTTTTAAAGATGAATTTCACTAATGTTATATGTGTGGCTCTATTTATCCCCTATTGAAAAACCCCTTACCTAAAAGATAATATGCAGAATTCTTGGGTTGACATGCAAGGCCCTTGACAATTTGGCTCCAATCTGTCTATCCAGTCTTAATTCACGTTGTTTCCCTTTGGTGTTCCAATCAAACTGGACATCTAGCAGTCCTCTATTTTGTCTTGCCCTCCCCTACCATTGTGCACTCACATGGACCCTCTTTCTATTCACTTGTTAAACTTCTTTCCTTTTTTCAGACCTATCTCTGGCCTGTCTCAGGTGTTACCTAATTCATGAAACCTTCCTTGAGCCCTTGAGCCCCTCCTTCCCAGGAGAAAGTGAACATCCCTTTGTCCATCTTGTCACGGCATTTTGCCTGGGCCTCCCTCTGAAGTGATAGAACTCTCCCTTATAAAAGAGTAATTTGTATGTCAGAACCCCTACATATTTCAATGTATGCTCCTTAAAGGTCAGGATTGCATATTAAAAAAAATTTTTTTATCATTCCCTGCTGATAATTATAATCACAAAGACCATTTCTCTAGCATTTAAATTTTACAAAGCACTTTCTGCATGTTAGCCCTGGGAGGTAGGTAGTGCACCTAATTTGCAGCTTGTAAACTGAGGTTGAGATAGGTTAAGATATTTGTCTAGCATCATACAGCTAGTATGTTGTAGAGCAAAGATTCAAACTCATATCTTTTTGAAAAACATCATATCTAAGAACGATGCGCTTTGTGCTACACAACCTATTTGGTATCTGTTTTGGTTATTTTTGCCTCAATTGCAAAGTCCCTTCAATGTAACTAGAGCTTAATCAATATTTGCAGAATTGAATTGAGGTAGAGCATTAAGGAAAGGAAGACTGGAACAGATTTGGATGGATGGAGTAGCTGAGGAGAGCCATTCGCCTCAGGGAGGGAGTGATGAGTATAACCAGGGAAGACTGAGACACACCACGCCCTTCTTTGACCTTACCTGCTCGTCTCTGTTATTGATGATCACCAGGTGAGCTTGCTTCTGGACGCAGTCATCCCTGGCCCGGGACCAAGTGAGCTTATTCTCAGAGAAGAAGTAACAGGAACCCTGGAAGTCCCTCCAGGGACTTGGGCAGGGCTGACAGGAGGATCCTGGTGAAAGGAGAGGGGAAGAAGGGAAAATTGACATTAATTTTGAGATCTTCATAAGGGGAGACAGCTTTCCCAGTTTCTTATTCTCACTTCACCTGTGAACAGGGGATCAGACAGTCACTAAGCATTTATTAACTGGTTACTATGTCAGTTGGCAATAGACATTTATTAAGTACCTACTGTGTAACAGGGACTGTGGTAGGGATACAAAGAATGGCAAAAGACAGCCCTTGCCCTTGATGACCTCACATTCTCATAGGATTAGAAACAGAGCAGCAAAAGTCAGGGCTGGACTGGGGTAGCTGAACTGAGGACAGAGGGATCTGGGTTATAGGATGATAGGATAATAAAATCCTTCAACTTCCAGGCTAATGAGGAACCTCAATGATTGTTTCATCCAGTTTCCAAAGTCGTATAGGATTCCCTTTCATGGCATCCCTAAGAAGGGACTGTTGTTTGAAGACTTCAAGTGATGGGTCAGTCAACAGGCATTTATTAAGTGCCATACTTAATGTACCATGTACTATGTACCATACACAGTACGGAGCACCAGAAATATAAAAAAAGGCAAAAGCTAGTCCTTGCTCTAAAGGAACTCACAGTTTCACAGGGGGAGACAACATGCAAACACTTATGTACAAACTAAATGTATATAGGACAAATTGGAGATAACCAGTAGACATGGGCCTTAAGGAGTACCAGGAAAGGTTTCATGTAGACAGTGGAGTTTTAGCTTGAACTTGCAGGAAGCCAGGGAAGCCAAGAGGAGGCAGAGAGGAGGAAAGAGACTATTCAGGCAGGCGGAACAGTCAGTGAAAATGTTTGGAATCTGAGATGGGAGCTCTTCACTTCCCTAGGCAGCCCATTCCTTGCTGGATAGTTCTAAAAGCTGATAATTGTATTGTGCTTAAAAATTAAAAAAATGTTTCTCTCCTAACCATTCCATGAATAAATAAGTAAGTAGAATTAGTATGTCCATTTTATAGATGAGGAAACTTAAGCTTAAATAGTTAGGGTGACTTGCCTATAGTCACAGAGCTGGTAAACAGAGAATTGAGATTCAAAATCAGGTGTCTCTGGACTCCCAAGTCTAGTGCTCTTTCTATTAAACTACAATTCTGCTTGTTGCTTTAAATGTTAGGAAAACTTTCTGAATATAATAGGGGTTTGAGAAGAAACAGACATTCTGGGATTCTTATGTTCATAGGAACAAGCATTCCCTTGTAGCCCTGGGAGTTATTTGAATTCTTGATCTTTGAGTCAGAAAGGGTAGGGAAGGAGAAATGGAGAAAAAGGGAGAAATGAAGCAGAGAAGGGAGAGATTGAGGTGAGATATTGGACTCCCTGAAAGAATCTCAGAACACATAACTTGTATTGAAACTATTAATTGTAACCACCTTGTTAAGGACTGAAGGAAGTTCTAAGAAAGCTTTGTTCTTTCTCCAATTTCTCTTCTCTGTTCTTGTCCATTATCAGACATTGTAATATACTCTATTTGCTTCTTTTACCTTAATTTTTCCTATATCCTGATTTTGTCTTAAATATAGAAAGGTCAGAAATTAGTTGGAAATACACAAAATTTTAAATTAGGATAGAGAGCCAGACCAAAGAGTTAGACTTTTCCTAACTGGGGGCTTCAAGCAATTGTGATTGTACTACAAATTTTTGTCTGATGTAAATGCCATATTACTGCAGGAAAAGGACTAGTCAGACATGAAGGTAATCATATTGATCCTATGGTGAAAAGTGAGCTAATTATTACAATATGGTATAGATAATTAACTCTCCAGAGAGAAAGAGGGTAGTATGGAGGAGATGGTAGCTAAAGAAAAGATCACACTCTAAAATAGTGGTGTTGAACTCAAATAGAAAAGGGAGCCCCCTTAAACCACTTAAGATCCCTGTGGGCCACATACTGACTTAATCATATATTTGCATTATCTATGTTCTATTGTATTTTTATTTTTTTTTTTTGTTTAATATTTCCCAATTATATTTTAGTTTGGGTTGAGTTATACTTGGGAGTATTTTGGCTCTCAGAATATGTGTCTGAAACTCTTACCCTAAACTATTCTACCAGGGAAAGGATAGATAAGGCCTAGGAAGTATTCAACCTTCCCCCCACCCCAACCAGAAGAAACAGGGAGCAAAAACAATGAAGGACTAGCTAGCCAGTGCTATGCTCCACAGAGTCATTTAATAGTGTTAAACTTTTATTGTATCAAAATCTGCTTTCCTGTTACTTTTACCCAGCATTTTATTTCTGCCTCTAGGGCCAAGCAGAGCAATTTGAACTCCTCCGTATGACTGTTCTTCAGATCTTTGCTAGCTCTTATGCCCACCCCTCCTTCAAATCTTCTCTATTCCAGACCAAACATATCAATTCTTTCTACTGATCTTATAGCATGGTTGCCAGTCACCTAGTATGGATACTCTTAACTTTGTCAATGTCTTTCTTTTAATATGGCATTAATATTCCAGAGGTGGTCTGAAAAATGGCTATCAAGCTTCTACTTGGGGATTTCTACTGTCCCTCCATAGGGAATGGGTAAAGCCAACCTGGTGAGCAGAGGGCAGAGACACTCTTCAGAGCAATGGAAAGAAGAATGGATTTGGAGCCAGGGGACCCGATTTTAAATCCTGGCTCTGCCAGTTGCTACCAGTAAGACTTTGAGCAAATCACATGACTTTTCTGGGCTAGTTTCCTCACCTGTAAAATAAGGGGGTTGGGCTAGATGACCTTTAAGGCTGACTCCAGTTCAAAGGTTATCACCCTATGGATAACCTCAAAGTTTCTGGGCTCAAGGACAACCCTCACCATTCACCTCATCTTTCATGGACTAGACATTATTCTTGCATTAAGGAAGCCTGACCTTACATTAGCTGTTAACATGGGGTGATGTTTAATCTGCAGAAGACTTAGGAGACACAAGATGGCTATATTCAAATATCTTAAAAAGTGCCATAAGGAAAAGGGATTTAACTTGCTCTGCTCCTTCCCAGAAAGCAAAGTTAAGAAAAATGGGGAGAGAAGAGTGGAAAAGAGACAGAATTAGGTTCTGTATCAGTGAAAACTTGATAACAATGAGAACTATCCAAAAGCATTTAAGAGAGAGTGGATTCCCTATCAGAAGGTCTCCAATGGAGGCTAATGTTCATGTATTGATAGTATTGCAGAGACTCCTGTTCATCTCCTGATTCTACTTGGTGCACTTTGCATAAGAAATTAGAAAAAAAAGATGATTTCAAAAAGACATGGGAAAATTCATATGAACTGATGCAGACTGAGGTGAACAGAACCAGAGAAACAATTTATACTATAACATCAATGTTATAAAAACAATTTTGAAAAACTTCAGATCAACCATGATTCCAGAGGATTGATAAAGAATACTGCTTGTCTCATAACAGAGGAATAATGTACTGATATTCAGAATAAGAAATGCCTTTTTGGTAACTAAGATGGGAATACACTTTGCTTGACTGTGCTTATGCAATATAATGGTTTTGAATGCCTTTTTTTCCCTATTGGGTGGGGGAGGGGGGATTAGAAGTAGAAAAAATGAATACTTGATAATTTAAAATTTGTAAAAAGCACATAGTGAAGCAAGCAGTCAGGAAAACAAAATTCACAATGACAAAAGCAATGTAAACAGAAAGAAAAACAATAACAAGTCACTTGAAAATAGATTGCCAAGGGAGTCAAGATGGTGGAGTAGAAACAGGACTTCCACACAGCTCCAGCTCCCACCACTTCCAGTTTATATAAAAGGAGACTCTGAACAAACTCTGGAGCTACAGAACCCATAAAATGACACAGAGAAGCTAACCTCCCGCTGAGGACAGGCCAGTAGCCTGGCAGGGAGCGGTCAGCACAGTGCTCTGGGAGCTGAGCCCAGGCCCGAATGAGTCAGAGGTTTTAGCCCCAGGGTGGCTTGACCAGCATCCAGCTGGAGGGACTCCAGAATACCAGCAGCTGTGCCATTTCCAGAATTATCAATACATCGATGCCAAGGACAAAGTGAGAGGTCAGTGCAGTATGGACTTTGGGACTAGTGGGGAGAGCACCTCGGCCTCTTTCCCCTGGGGGTGAGAAGCAGCTGAAGAGCCCTGGCACAGCTGCTGCCAAGTTGCAGCTTCAGTTCCTGGTCTGCAGATGATAGGGGGATCAGGTGACCAGTCTGGGGGGTGAGTGCTCTTGCTTTAACGTTCTTGGATCTGGATTGTGGTCTGGGTGGAGGTCTTGGGGTGTGTGACCAGCTTGCCAGAGTGTATGGAGGCTTCACAGAGGTCACCCAACTAATACCTCCAGCAGCTGAGAAAACCCCAGCATTTGGGACAGAGGCTTCCCTGGTTGGTGGCAGAGTCCTATTGTGGCAACAAGCTCAAAAGTCAAGTAATTGAGTGGCAACATGCCTAGGCAAAGGAAACAAAATAAAGAAAAATTCAACATTAGACTCCTATTTTGGGGCCAAAGAGGATCAAAGCATGGAACAGGAGGAGGACTTGGAGGTCAGAACTCCTGCACCAAAAGCCCCAAATGAAAATACTAGCTGGTTATAGGCCATAGAGGACCTTAAGAAGCAGATAAGAGAAGTGGGGGAAAAATTGGGAAGAGAAATGAAAAAAAATTCAAGAAGAGTATGAAATAAGAGTCAACAGCCTGACTGAGGAAAATAACACCTTAAAAAATAGACTAAATCAAATGGCAAAGGAGGCTCAAAAAGACAATGAGGAGAAGAATGCTTTAAAAAGCCAAATTTGCCAGATGGAAAAAGAGTCTCAAAAGCTCACTGAAGAGAATCATTCCTTCAGACTTAGACTGGAGCAAATGGAAGCTAGTGACTTTATGAGAAATCAAGATGCAGTTAAGCACATCCAAACAAATGAAAGTAGAAGGCAATGTGAAATATTTGATGGGAAAAACCACTGACCTGGAAAATAGATCCAGGAGAGATAATCTAAAAATTATTGGACTACCTGAAAACCATGGTCAAAGAAAGAATCTAGAAATCATCCTTCAAGAAATTCCCAAGGAAAATTGCCCTGATATTTTAGAACTAGAGGGCAAAATAGAGGTTGAAAGAATCCACAGATCACCTCCTGAAAAAGATCCCAAAAAGAAAACTCCTAGGAATATTATAGACAGGTTCCAGAATTCCCAGAACAAGGAGAAAATATTACAAGCAGCCAGGAAGAAACAATTTCAATATTGTGGAAACACAATCAGGATAACACAGGATCTGGCAGCTTCTACACTGAGGGATTGAAGGGCATGGAATATGATATTCTGGAGGGCAAAGGACCCAGAATTAAAACCAAGAATCACCTACCCAGCAAAACTAAGTATCATGTTTCAGGGGAAAATATGGTCATTCAGTGGAATAGAGGACTTTCTAGTATTTTTTTAAAAGCAATTGGGGTTAAGTAACTTGCTCAAGGTTACACGTCTAGTCTTTATTTATGTGTGGGTGCTCATTTTCTGAGGCCGTTTTCGACCTTGGGTCATCCCAACTCCGAGGCCGGCGCTCTTACTCACTGCGCCACTTAGCCACCCCATATTCTTGAGGAAAAAACTAGAGTTGAATAGAAAATTTGACATTCAGACACAAGAAGCAAGAAATGCTTGAAAAGGCATACAGGGAAAAGAAATCATAAGGAACTTGCCAAAGTTCAGCTATTTGCCTTTCTACATGGAAAAACAATAATTGTAACTGATGAAACTTTTTTCAGTATGAAAATAGTTGAAGATATGTATATAGGCATAAGAATACATATGCGAATGTGTGTATATATGTTTGCAGGTATATATAGATAGAGGGCACAGGACCATTTTAATAGGAAGGGATGATACTTAAAAGGTATAATTAAGAGGTGAGAGAGGAATATAATGACTGGAGATGGGGAGAGACGTAATGGGGTAAACTATCACATATAGAAGAGGCAAGGGAAAATGGTTACAAGGGAGGGGAAGAACAGGAAGGCAAAAAGGCATAATCTTATTCTCATTTAATTTGGCTCAGGGAGAGAATGACATACTTACTAAATGGGATATCTCACCCTGCAGGAGAGTAGGGGGGGGGAGATGAGAGGGGTAAGATGGACAGGAGGGCATGCTGGAGGGAGAGGAGGTTGGAGGCACCCACTTTTGAAGAGGGACAGGATCAAAGTAAGGAATGGACCAGATGGGGAGTGGGATGGGTGGGAAGGAAACATAGCCAGTCTTTTACAATATATCTATTATGGTAATGTTTTGTATAGCTATACATCTACAACATATACTGAATTGCTTATCTTCCCAGCAAGAGTGAGTGACAAATGAGGAAGGGAATGAATCTGGAATTCAAAATTTCATAATCAAATATATACGTATTTTTATATTTGAAACATTTAATCTTAAGACATTGAGTTTCAGATCCATTTCTCTCCTCCCTTGTCACCCATTCCCTCTGGGGAGACAAGAAATTCAGTACATGTTGTACATGTCTAGCTATGCAAAACATTATCATAGTAGATATATTGGACAAGGCTGCTTATAATCCCCTCCCACTCATCCCACCCCCCACCTGGTCCATTCCCTACATGATCCTGTCCTTCTTCTCTAGTACTTCCAACCTCCCCTCCCCCCAAGAGTGCCCTCCCATCCATCATCCCTCCTCTCATCCCCCTTCCCCCTATTCTGCTGCAGGTTGAGATATCCTATTTAGTATGTATGTCATTCTCTCCCTGAACCAAATTCAATGAGAATGTGGTTTTGCCTTTTTGCCTTCCTATTCTCCTCCTCCCTTGCAACCACTTCCCCTTGCTTCTTCTACATGAGATAGTTTACCCTACCCTGTCTCTCCCCATCTCCTCTTGCCACTTTCCTCTGTCACCTCATAATTTCACCCCTTAAATATCCTCCCTTCCCAACAAATTCAACCTATGCCCTCTATCCATATATAACTGTAACCATATACACACACATTCACATATGTATTCATATGACCACACACCCTTCTTCCATTATTTTCATAGTGAGAAAGATTTATTCAGTCATAGTTATTGTTTTTCCATATAGGAATGTAAATAGTTCAACTTTGATAAGTTCCTTTTGATTTCTTTTCCTTGATTACCTTCTCAGGCATCTCTTGCTTGTTGTGTCTGGATGTCAAATTTTCTATTCAATTCTGGTTTTTTCCTCAAAAATGCTTGAAAGTCCTCTATTCCACTGAATGACCATATTTTCCCCTGAAACAAAATACTCAGTTTTGCTGGGTAGGTGACCCTTGGGTTCATTCCCAGCTCTTTTGCCCTCTGGAATATCATATTCCATGTCCTTCAGTCCTTCAGTGTAGAAGCTGCCAGGTCCTATGCTATTCTGATTGTGTTTCCACACTATTGAAATTGTTTCTTCCTGGCTGCTTGTAGTATTTTCTCCTTGATCTGGGGATTCTGGAACCTGGCTATAATATTCCTGGGAGTTTTCTTTTTGGGATCTTTTTCAGGAGGTGATCTGTGGATTCTTTCAACCTCTATTTTGCCCTCTGGATCTAAAACATCAGGGCAATTTTCCTTGAGAATTTCTTGAAGGGTGATTTCTAGGTTCTTTCTTTGATCATGGCTTTCAGGTAGTCCAATAATTTTTAAATTGTCTCTCCTGGATCTATTTTCCAGGTCAGTGGTTTTTCCCATGAGATATTTCACATTGCCTTCTAATCTTTCATTTGTTTGGATCTGCTTAACAGCATCTTGATTTCTCATAAAGTCATTAGCTTCCATTTGCTCCAGTCTAAGTCTGAAGGAATGAATCTCCTCAGTGAACTTTTGAGATTCTTTTTCCATCTGGCAAATTCGACTTTTAAGGCATTCTTCTCCTCATTGCCCTTTTGGGCCTCCTTTGCCATTTGAGTTAGTCTATTTTTAAGGTGTTGTTTTCCTCAGTCAGGCTGTTGACCCTCATTTCATACTTTTCCTGCATCCTTCTCATTTCTCTTCCCAATTTTTTCCTCCACTTCTCTTATTTGATTTTTAAAGTCCTTCTTAAGCTTCTCTATGTCCTGCAACCCGCTCATGTTTTCCCCTGGGGCTTTTGGAGCAGGACTTCTGACCTCACAGTCATTTTCCTGATCTATTCCCCCAAATAGGAGTCTAGGGTTGCATTTTTCTGTTTCTTTTGCCTTGGCATGTTGCCACTTAATTACTTTCCTTTTGGGCTTGTTGCCACACTATGGCTCTGCTGCCAGACAGGAATTTTCGTCCCTAACGTGTTGGGGACAACTTCCATTTCTGGAAGCTAGAATCCCACCCATGACCTCCACCCCAGATCACAATCCAGATCCAGGGAGGTTAAAGCAAGAGCGATTACCCCCCAAGACTCATCGCTGGCTCTCCCTACAGTTCGCAGGCCAGGAGCTGGAGCTGCCTCTGAAAACTACAAAATGGCATGTCTCCTCAGTGGCTTCTAGCCCCCAGGAGAGGAAGCCGATGCATTCCCCAAATGCTGGTCCCAAAGTCCATAGGGCACTAACCTCTTACTTTGTCCTAGGCATGTCTATGTTGATAATTCTGGAGTTGCCACAGCTGCTAGTGTTCTGGGGTCTCTCCAGCCGGCTGCTGGCCTGGCCACCCTGGGGCTAAAACCTCGGCTCAAGGGGACCTGGGCTTCTCTCGGCTCGGCTTCCCATGCTTTGTGAGCTGCTCACTGCCAGCTCCCAGACTGCTGCGCTGGTCCTTCCTGCAGGGCTGCTGGGCTGTCCTCAGTGGGAGGTTAGCTTCTCTGTATCTTTCTGTGGGTGCTGGGCCTCCAGAAGTTGTTCAGAGTCCTCTTTTACATAGTTTGGAGGTGATCTGGGGGGAGAGTGGCTTGGACGTGCTGTTTCTACTCCACCATCTTTGACTCCCCAAAATAAAATATTTTAAAAATATATAAATGTTATTATTAATACTATTTTACATATAATTGGGAAATAAGATATAAAGGCACTGGGGCACAGAGATTCACCTTGCCCTACTGGAAAAGTTGAAGGGGGTAAGGGAGAAGATATGGGAGAGAGCAGCTTGGATCTGGAGATATCCTGTGGGACTGCTATTCTGGGGTGGTGAGTAGGGGAAAAATGGGGAAAAATTGTAACAAAACCTGGGGGAAATGAATTATGTAAACCAGAACTTAATAAAGCATTTGAAAAAAAAGAAAATAGACTGTGAAATTACAAAGAACAAACATAGGACCAAAAAAGAGGTGTGAGAAGATACTTTCTCCCACAACTTTGGAGAAGTGGGAGGTCCATGGGTATGGAATATTGCATGTGTTTGCAGATTTCATTTTGATGTATTAGTCAGTTTTGCTGATTTTTCCCCCTTTTCCTGTTTTTCTTTCTTTCTTTCTTTTTTTAATATTTTTTATATGGGATGGCTCTCCCATTTATATGGATACCATCTCTGAGATGGAGGAAGGGGAGAAGGAATGAAAGAAAAAAATTTAGTGATGAAATATCAATAAAAATTACTTTCTAAAAAGAGTTTCTTTCCAATCCCAAAATTCTATGTTAATGTGTTGTGTACATCAAGTTATTGTCTTATGAAGAGCCTACCCCATAGGTATTTTGTAGATTGTGTTATTTTGTGCATAGGGGACATGGACAATCTGGTATTTTGGAACTTGGAGGGACCTCAGAAAATCTAATATAATCATTATCTGAATTCTATCTAAAATATATTCTCTAAATGGTCATTCAGTCACCACTTGAAGATTTTCTAGATAGGTCTTTGAAAAGAGACTTCAGAGGACATGTAATATAACCCCTAACTGAGCATAAATTTCTTACATAACAAAGTCCAAAGTGACATCTAGTCTCCATTTGAAAACCTCCAGAATCAGAACATGAGAAGGCATAACAGTCTGTCAATTATCTCTCATGTTTCAGGTCCATAGGAGGACGTATCTCAACTTCCTAGAGCTGTATTCCCCAGTTCTATCTCACCACTTCTGTTCTTTACAGCCTCCAGTCCATGAAACATCTCACTCCGAATGTTCTCTCGATCTTCTTTTGCCTCAGCTAGTTCTTGGGACACTATAAATGCACATTCGATGTTATTAGCACAGGGTGTAGGGTAAGTATTAGTGCATGGGAGTCAGCTCTTAGGGAAGTAGAGGGACAGAGGTAAGACTATGAACCCAGGGGAAAATAGTCCAGAATTAGACCATGATATAGAGTCATAGTCATTTGATAGGTTAGAACTGTTCCATAGAGAGGGGTCAGAATCATTCTAAGGATCAAGGTCAGGGCTAGTCAATTGGGAGGGATTGACATCTAGGCAAAAGAAAGTAAGATCAATGTGTGGAAAAAGGTTGGAAAGAGCCCATTGTGAAGAGTAAGAGTCAGGTTGACAGGAGTAGGAGTGTAGGATAGCCTATGGGGAAAGGTTGGGCCCAGGTGGGGAATGAGAGTGTGGGAGAGAGGGAATTGGGGGTATCACAGGGTTGGAGTGTGCACATCAGGTCTTGAGGTCTGAACATACAATTGGTACTCAGGCTGGCTTGACTGTCTTGCAGGTTCATCAGCTTCTCAGTCATTGTTTCAGCTGAAGGAAGACAAAAATTCCCCATTCCCACTTCTTGTGAGCATCTTCTTAGGAGCCACAAATAAACATTGTCAGAGTTGAAAGAGACATCAGAGGTCCTCTAGACCAACCAGTACCAACTATAAATATAATATCCCTCTACAATATCCTTAACAAGTAGTTGTCTAGACTTTGATTGAAGACAACCAGTAATATAAAACTCACTATGCTCTAAAAAGCAGGCTATTATACTTTCATACTGCAATAATTGAATAACTCCTTGTTCCCAATTTCTCCCATCCTCTTTCTAGATAAGTCTGTTTGTCTTTTTTTTAACTTCAACCTCAATTTGTCCTAAGGCAGCCCCAGCCTCTCCCTTATTTGTGACCATAGTCGTTCATATGAGGCCCAGCTATAGAGCAAGGCACAGGATCATGAGATCATAGAACTAGAACAGAGAGTTCATCTCAGAGGACATCTAGTCCAAAATGCTAATTTTCCAGATGAGGAAACTGAGGCCCAAGGAAATGAAATAATTTACCTAAGGCCACACAAGGAATAAGTGGCAGAGTGGAAATTAAAATTCAAGATTTGTCACTACAAATTCAATACCTTTCCATTGTTCCATCATCAAAGTTTCCACTTTGGAATCCTCCCCATCCCTGTGGCCTTGGTTTTCTCTTACCCTTTGATTTTAGAGTCTGATGCTTTTCATCCAAGGTGCTCAGGGCTGCCTGAAGAACTTCCAGCCTCCCTGAATTCATTGACCCTGGTCACAGAGGAGGATGATGGAGAAAAGGAAGAGTCAACCCCACCAGAGAAGCAAGGGATCAGTTTGGAGCTTGAGCCTAGGAAGATCTTCCCCCATTCCATGTGTCCACATTGCTGTTTATTCATGTATCTATCCCCCATCTCATACCTATCCCATCCCTAATATTGTCCTTACCTTTTCCCCATCCTATTTAACCTTGAAAAGGGACCTCAGAGGACACATAATACAGCCCCTAACTAAGCAAAAATTTCTTATATAACAAAGTCAAAGTGAAATCTAGTCCCCATTTGAAAACCTCCAGAATCAGTGTATGGGAAGAGATAAGAGTGAACAAATAGCAACCATTGTCTCATCCTTATCTTTTCTTTTTCTCTTTCTCCTCCTCTTCCAAGTTCTTTTCTCTCTGTCTCTGCCTTTGTCTGTCTGTCTCTTACACACACACACACACACACACACACACACACACACACACACACCCACACACCATTCAGTCTTTTGTTCTGTTGGCCCTTCTTAAGGTTCAGAACTGCTCCAAATATCTGTATCTACCACCAGGGCTTAGGTATCACAATCCCCCAAATGCTACTATCACTTTACTGGGAGTGGCACAGGATCCAGGGCCTGTTTCCTCTCTCATCAGCAACACAAGCAGTCTAATATCTGCCTCATTTTTGCCCTAAATCCTAATCCCTGGGGGACCCAATCACAATCAATTCCAAAGATTTGCTTCCAGATGCAATCGTTCCTTCACACACACATTGAACATAATTCAAAGGACTCAACACTCTTCCTTCCTTCCTTATTCATGTAGGCCCTTGTATGCATAATGAATAATAAACTATATGTGCCATTCTCTCTCCCTCTACCATAACCAGATTAAATTACCTCATGCCAAAGGATGATTAGCTTCAAAGGCACATGTCATAGGATCAGAGATGAGGATCTGGAAGGGTCTACAAAGACCACTTGGTCCAACCCCCTCCCCCAACTTTTTTTAAGAATGAAAAAAATGAGGTTGAGGGAAATTAATTGGTTTGTCCAGAAGTAGCATCAAATGTAGTATTAGAATAAAGATTTTCTGATTCTAGAACCAGAACTGTTTCCATTGCAATGCACTGCCTTAAGTGCCTTTTCATTTCCTTTGCACTCCATTGGGTGATCAGTGATTGTGGTGAGTGTTGATTACTATACCTTCTCTGGTTAGCTATTGCCTTCCCTCTCATGCCTGCTTCCTATCCTTTATCTTGACGTCATTTCAGGCCCCATCCTATTTCCCATCTAATTCCCAAGTAATTTTTATTCCACTACACATCTCATCACTCCATTCCATCCTCCACCTCTTTTCAGTATTAACTCTCTTTCATCACTATCCCACACCCTATTCTATTCTCCTTCCCTCTCCCCCTTCACCTTCAGCTGTGGTAGAAGTGAAAAGACTGTAGGCAGAACCCAAGCATATGGGCTCTTGACCCCAGTAACCTGAGAATTCACTCACCATTGACTTGTATGTCCTCCAGTCGCTCATCCAGGTGCTCCACCTCCCTTGATAAATCCATGACTTGGAGAAACAAGGGACACATTTCTCTCTTTCTTTCTCCCTCATTCCTCTCTTTTAGTTCCTTCTTCTCCCACCCTCCCTCCCTCCTTTTATCTCCTTCCCTTCATCATTAGTTCTCATAGTTCTGGTACCCCCTCCCAACTGCCTTTAGGGTTCCATTTACTCCCTATCACCCTCCCTGTCCCAGAGCTCCTGGGGTCAGGACCCTAGTAGCCATGCTACTAAAGAGGGTCTGCACTCCTGGATCTCAATAGTCCTCCCCCCTCTCCTCACCTTTGGCCAACAGCATGCTAAGGAGAATTATCCACAGAAGAGAGGTCACAGAAAATAGCAGGTAAAGGGGAAGGGCAGGACGGCCTCCAGGAAGTTGCTTTGCCCACCACCCTGGAGGAGACACTGATGTTGGAGAAGGAACAAGAGAGGAAACTTTCCCTTCCATCCCCTTCCACATATATGGGAGGTTTCCCTGCAGAGCCCAATATAAGGCTAACTATATACCTATATACTCTTTTGGGGACTCTTGAATTTGGAGTCATGGAAATGAGACTTCAAAAATTTTAAAGGAAAGGATTTTAGATCATATATATTTAAAGCTGGAAGAAACTTTAGAGATAACCTTTAATTTCTGGTCTGATCCCTTATTTTATAATTCAGTAACTACTAAATCAGAGAAGTAAAGAGACTGTCATCAATATAGTAACTGACAACTCAGCCCAGTTTCTCTGACTCAAAATCCCATGATCTTTCCATACCATCACATGCATTTGGAAGAGAGGAAAGGTTGGATGGGGGTTTGAGGGGAAATGAGGAATTTTGGAGATTGGAGAGAAAGAGAGAAAGCCTGGTGGGAAGTTGGAGAGAAAAAGACATGGAGTAAAGAGAAAGATGAGAAGCATGGGGATCCGAAGTTGGGAGAGAATATTGAGGGATCAGACAAATATAGAGGAGCCTGGGGGAGATAAGAAAAATGGGAGGGAGGTGACAGAGAGGAGAGATAAAGTTAGTGGAGATAGGAGAGGGCTTGGATAAAGCAGGGAGAGAGTAAAATGGATGAAGGAATGGTGGCTAGGTGGTGCAGTGAATAGAGTACCGGCCCTGGAGTCAGGAAGACCTGAGTTCAAATTTGACCTCAGACACTTGATTCTTACTAGCTGTGTGACCTTGGTCAAGTCACTTAACCCCAATTGTCCTGCTTTCTCCCCTCCAAAAAAGACCAAAAAACAGCGCCCCCCCCCCCAAAGGAGAAAGATGAGAGAGAGTAAGAAAGGGGGAGTCCTAGAGAAGACAAGGTAGAGGGCCAGAATCTAGACTTTAGGACTACCCCTTTGCCCAGCAACCTTTCCAGAGCTGAGAATCCAACAAAACATCCAACTCTAAGATATGATAGATTTGTTCAGCAAGAGACCAGGTACTCAGCCCTTTAGCTCACCGGTTTCCCAGGGTCGCCGTTGGTGTTTGGTGTCAGCCATCTCAAATTCCTCAGAGGTCTCCCACTGAGTGTATTGGACAGATTCCATGAATGTGCAGCTTCCTCTGCTTTGGGAAGCCCTTTTTAGAAGGCTTTTTTAGAAACCTCCACCCTTCACTTAAAAGGAAATGGTTTATTGCTCCACCCCTTCCCTCTCCATCAGCTCCCCCTAAATTGTCCTTCCTATCACAGTTTTTTCTTATTCAGCACTTAAGTCTGCACCTGCATTAGAAAGGAGCCCTGGGAGCTGCTGGTGGTAAAGATAACTAAACCCATCAGAGCTCACTTAAGCATACTTGAAGAGCTTCCATGTGAAAGACATATAAGACTTGTTCAGTTTGGGATGACAGAATTAGTAGCTATATTAACTGTGGAAGTTAGAAGGAGATTACTTCTGTTCAATGTGAGGAAAAATTTACCAACAATCAGAGCTCTCCAAAAGTTCAATGACCTACCTGCTGCCTTGGGAGACAGTAAGCTTGATATCATTGGAGGTCTGCTAGTGTAGGCTGGATGACCTTTTGATGGAGTTATTGGATAAGGCACAAGTAAAGGTTGAATTAGACAATCTGTAAATTCCTTACCTATATAGAGATTATCTGATTGCTCTTCTCAGAATTTAAAAAAGACTGAACAGAGGTCTGGCATCTATCCACTTATTCTCTTCCATCTATCCAAGACATCCAGCTCCATTTCCTGCTGCCATCATCAAAGAATAGGGAGGTTCCAACAGTCAATAATAAATGTCCATAGCCCCTCAGGTTTGGCCTGTCATTGGTGGAGTTGAAAGGGAATTGGGGGAGTGACAGAAGGTGAGTCTCTGTACTTACTCTATTTAAATCTGGTCTTATCCTTATTATGTCCTCCAATCACTGCTACTTCCTGATTTCTCAGTCTATTATCCCCATCCTACTACTTTGTCCTCTCTTCCCATTTAGTTTCCCCCTTTAATCAATCCCTTTCTCCTTTAGGTCTTCAATTACTCTTGGTCCACTTACTTCTTCCTTGTTGCTTGCATATATGCTGAGACCTTGCTTTAAAGAAAAGCTTTCACTGGACCCTACTACCCTCTCAAGTTATCATCCTATAGTTTTCTTCCATTTCAATGCCAATCTCTGAGAATGGATGTTTACATTTGTTGCTTCCAATTCCTCACTCCCCATGCACTTTTTTTTAAAATTAAAATTATTTATTTATTAATTTTAATAATTATTTGTTATTAAGAATTAATTAATTAATTAACTGTCCTTCTACCACCCTCACAAGTTAAATAAAAAATCTTGTAACAAATATGCACAGTCAAGCAAAATAAATGTCCATGTTGGTCATGCTCCAAAAGTATGTTTTATTCTGAACACTTAGTTCATCTCCTCTGTTGGAAGGCAAGGACTATTTGTTATCATTCGTCCTCTGAAATCATGGTTGATCCTTGCACTGATTAGTTCTTAAATTTTTCAAAATTGGCTTTATAATGTTGTTGTTATTATATAAATTGTTCTACTGGTTCTACTCACTTCACTCTGCATCAGTTCATAGAAGTAAATAATCAACAAAATTACATAATTGGGGAAAAATAAAAATACTATTTTAAAAAATCAATAAACTTTATTAAGCATCTACTTAAACCAGGCACTGTGCTAAGCACTAGAGACAGAAATAAGGGAGACAATTCTTGTCTTCAAGGGGCTTACAAGCTAATAGGGGAAGACAGGTGAAAAGTGGGAGAGGTTAAGAGAGGGTGGCCAGAGGGTATCCAGAGTGTGTGTGGGGGAGGATATAAGGGGCATGATATTTGATGGTTCCAGAGCAGATAGTAGGAAATAAAGTAATCTGGAAAATTTGGAGCCTTCTGTAAAAGGAAGACTTAAGAGGAGCTAATTGTTTGACCTTCCAGTTCTCCAATAAAAGGAAAGAGGCTACTAAGGGTATTGAAGAAATGTTGAGTATCAAAACTGATCAATCTCCATGGTAATGAGATTTCAGGTCATGAACTTATCCAGGGCCATGATGTTCATGGAGTGTCAATCAATCAAAGCAGCTGATAGGAAATGGAAGTCTCAGGTTTCTCTGGAACCACACAGTTAATAATTTCTTGTGACACAATAATATTTCATCACATTCATATGCCATAACTTTTTAATCCTTTCTCAGTTGATGGAAATTCCTTTTAAATTCCCAGTTCTTTGTCACCACAAAAGAACTGCTATAAATATCTTTGTACATATGGATTCTTTTCCTCTTTTCTTTATATTTTCAGGAATAGACTTATCTCTGAATCAAAGAGTATGAATCATTCAGTATCTTCTGGGTCATAGTTCCAAATTGCTTTCACTCCTCAATCCATTGTAGTCTGGCTTCTAACTGTACCATTTGATCATACTTATTCTCTCCAAGTTCACCAAATAGTCCCTTTATCAATAAATCTAATATGACATTTTCTCAATCTTCAAATCTTCTTTATTTCTCTTCAGTTTTTGACACTGGTGACCACTGCTTTGTCCTAGATATTCTTTCCTCCCTAGGCTTCTGTGACACTGCTTTTTCCTGATTTCTCTCCTACCTGTCTGACTTATTCTTTCTCAGTCTCCTTTGCTGGATCATTATCCATATTTCTCCTTTTAGGTGTGGGTGTACTCCAAGGCTCTATCCTGGACTTTCTTCTCTTCTCCATCTGCATTCCCTCTTTTGGTATCCTTACCAACTCCCAAGGATATAATTATCAGCATTCAGGTTATCCATCACATCTACATACCCAGCTTTTATCTTTCTTCTAAGCTCTAGTCATAAATTTCCAACTGCTTGCTGGACACCTTCCACCTGCACCTCCCATGGGTATCTCAAGCTCAACATGTCCTAATCAGAATTAATTTCTTTTGAGTTACTCCCATAACATCCCAGTCATTCTCACTTCTCTTTCTGCCAACCCTGTACCTATTTAGTTGTTAAAGCCTATCAGTTCTATGTCCACAGGTTCTGTCTTATATGGCCCCTCTTCCCCACTCATGCAGCCACCAACCCTAGTTCAAGCTCTCACCATCTCTCTCCTGGAGAATTGCAATAGTCTCCTTATTAGTCTCCCTCTCTCTTCTATATGTGTTCCTCTCTACTACTAAATTGATATCGCTAAAATTCAGTTCTGATCCTGGTAAGTTCTCTATTGCTTCAGAGATCAATCACAAACCTCTCTGTTACTGAAGCCCTTTACAACTTACTAGCTCTTGTTTGTCTTTCCAAACTGAACTCATGTTATTCCCCCTCAAACACCCTACACTCCAACCAAATTGGTTTGCTTGCTATTCTTCACACACAGTACTCCATCTCCTGTCTCTGCTTTCTTGCACTGTCTCCTATGCCTGGAATGCTCTTCCTACTCAGTCAGGTGTATCAGGGGATAGAAACCTGGATGGGCTTGGAGTCAGGAATACTAGAGTTCAAATATTGCCTCAGAACCCTCCAAATATCTTTAAATAATAATTCCAGACAAATTCTAGAGTGGCAGAACCAATTTAGAAGGTTGTCAGGAAAGGTCTGTTGTATCAATGTGAAAGAGGAGCATGGCACATATCATGCCCTAGCAAACCAGGACCGAGCTCCAGGGTGAGTGAATCAGTGGCAGCAGTGGTGGTGCTCAGACCAGATCTCATGCCCATCTCACCCCAAACAATGGGTCACAAGGAGATTTACAGGGGTCCCTTTGCTGGAACCAAGGGCAGGACTCTGTTACACTGTCTATACTTGGAGATGGGTCACAGTCCTGGGTCTTAACCCCATGTGAGAAGGAGCACTAGCATAGCAGAAGTTACAACTGCAGTGGAGCAGGGATGCTGATCACAGTTTTAGGGTTGAAAAGAGTACTTGTAGTCACTCAAAAACCAGTGCACAGTATAGGAGAGTAGTAAACACACCTCTTCCTAGATCATACCACCTTGGAAGAGTCAAAAACTTACAGGTCCCCCAAATTGCCTCTGAAACCAGCTTCACCAAAATCTTCAAGCTTGAGACAGTGCCCCCTTCACTTTGGAAGCAGAGCCCCACTTCAGCATAAAATTAAAAGCCAAGAAATAGACTGAAAAATGAGCAAACAGCAGAAAAAATTCTGACAGTTAGAAAGTTGCTATGGTGATAAGGAAGACCAAAACCCATTTGGAAATTTTCTTCTTGGAAGAAGACAATAAAGTCAAAATTCCTGTATCCAAAGCATCAAAGAAAAATATGAATTGGTTTCAGGTTACGGAAGAACTCAAAAAGGATTTTTAAAATCAAGTAAGAGAGGTAGAAGAAAAATTAGGAAGAGAAACAAGAAGGATGCAAGAAAATCATAAAAAAAGAGTCAACAGCTTTTAAAGGAGGCACAAAAAATACTGAAGAAAACAATACCTTAAAAACAAAATAGACAAAAATGCCTTGAAAAGCAGAATTATCCAAATGGAAAAAGATATACGCAAATTCACTGAAGAGAACCTCTTAAAAAGTAGAGTTGGCCAAATTGAAAAGGAGGTACAAAAGTACACTGAAGAAAATAATTCCTTAAAATTGCACAAGTGGAAGCTAATAACTTTATGACACATCAAGAAACAATCAAGCAAAATAAAAAGAATTAAGAAATAGAAGAAAATGTGAAATAGTTCAATGGAAAAAGAATTGACCTAGAAAATAGATCCAAGAGAGATAATTTAAGAATTAGTGAACTACCCAAAACTCATGATTTAAAAAAAAAAGCCTGGACATTATCTTTCAAGAAATTATCAAGGAAAACTGCCCTGATATTCTAAAACCAGAGGTTATGGAATAGAATAAAATAGAAAGTGAAAGAAGTCATTTATCACCTCAGGAAAGAGATTCCCAAAATGAAAACTCCCAGGCATATTATAGTCAAATTACAGGGCTCCCAGATCAAGGAGAAAGCACTACAAGTAGCCAAAATGAAACAACTCAAATATCATGGAGCCACAGTCAGGATAACACAAGATTTAGCAGCTTCTACATGAAATGAAATGGAGTGCTTGGAATGGAATATAATATTCTTGAGGGCAAAAGAGCTAGGATTACAGCCAAGAATCATCCACTCAGCAACCTCAAGGGGAAAAAATGGACATTCAATTAAACAGATGACTTTCAGGCATTCTTGATGAATTCCTGAAAAGACCAGAGCTGAATAGAAAATTTGACTTTCTAATATAAGATACAAAACAAGCATAAAAAGGTGCAGGAAAGAGAAATCATAAGGGACTTTTTAAAGTTGAACCATTTACATTCCTATATGGAAAGGTGATATTTGTAACTCCTAAAATTTTCTCATTAGTAGGGCAGTTGGAGTATACAAAGACAGAAAGCAGAGGTGTGAGATGAATGTGATTGTATGAGTACGTAAAAAATAAAATTAAGTAATGAGAAAGAATAATGTACTGGGAGGAGAGGAAAGGGAGAGGTAGAATGGTATAAATTATCTGACATAAAAGAGGCCTGAATCTATCTTACCATATAGAAAAGTAGGAAGGGAAGGGGTAAGGGTGGAGGGGCTGATAGAAATGAGGTCAGTTAGGGGGTGGTAGAAATAAAAAACAAAACACTTTTGAGAATGGACAGGGTGAAAAAAGAGAGAGAGAGAGAGAGTAGAATAAATAGGGGGAAACAGAATGGAGGGAAGTACATAGTTGGTAATTGTTAATGTGAAAAAATTGTTTTGCAGTGGGTTTCTCTTGTAAAGACTTCATTTCTCAAACATATAGGAAACGGAGTCAAATTTAAAGAAATAAGAGCCATCCCTCAATTGAGAAATGGTTGAAAGATATGAACAGGCAGTTTTAAAAAAAAAAGTAATCAAAGCTATCTGTAGTCACATAAAAATGCTCTCAATTACTATTGATGAGATAAATGCAAATTAAAACAACTCTGAACTACTACCTGTCAGAGTGGCTAATATAACAGAAAAGGAAATGACGAATGTTGGAGGGAATGTGGAAAAATTAAAATGCTAATGTTCTATTGGTAAAGTTGTATACTGATCCAACCATTTTGGAGAACAATTTGGAACTATGCTCAAACGGCTATAAAACCACATACACCCTTTGACCAAACAATATCAATATTAAGTCTGTATACCAAAGAGACAAAAGAAAAAAAAAGAAAAGGACCTATGTGTACAAAAATATTTATACTAGTTCTTTTAGTGGTGGCAAAGAATTGAACATTGAGGGGATGTCTGCCAACTGGGGAATGGCTTAACAAGTTGTATATGATTGTGATGAAATACTATCGTGCTTTAAGAGATGATGAACAGGATGCTCTCAGAAAAATCTTGAAAGACTTATATGAATTGATGCAAAGCGAAATGAGCAGAGCCAGAACATTATGCACAGTAACAGCAATATTGTATGATGATCTACTATGAATAACTTAACTATTCTCAGCAATACAATGACCCAAGACAATTCTGTTGCACTTATGATGAAATACGCTGTCCATCTCCAGAGAAACAACTGGTAGAACCTGAATGCAGATCAAAAATACCTTTTCTTTTTTTTTTTGTTTTTTTTTTTCTGTGTGTTTTCTTTCACAGAATGAATCACATGGAAATGTGTTTTGCATGACTACACATACATAACCTATGTCAAATTGCTTGCCTTCACAATGGCGAGGAGAGGAGGAAGGGAGAGAATTTGGGATTCAAAATTTGAAAAAACATGTATGTTAAAATAATTTTTACATGTAATTGGGAAAAAACAAAATATTAAGTAAGAAAAATAAAACAAAAACCAACCCTTATGTACATATTATCTCTCCTCCCCCTGGAAAAATGCAAGCTTCTTGAAGGCAATAACATTTTTGTCTTTGTGTCCCCAGCATCTAATATAGTATCTGACAATACGTAGTAAGTGCTTAATAAATGTTTCTTGAATGGGATGGTCCAACTTCAGAGACATATTTATTTCATAGAACCTTCAGGTTTAGAGGCCTCTAAGTGGTACAATTCTGGAATACAACTTTCTAACCAGAGGAGGGAAATTTCTTGGGCAACATCTCACCAGTAACTGAGTTCAAGAATTTTAATTTCCAAGTTCAATTGAATGAGAATGGGTGGGGGAGGGGACAGAAACAGACTGACTGACACAAAGACAGAGAAAGTTAAAGAGATAACAACAGATGTACTTCCTTTTGTATCATATTGTTTGCAGATCAACCATATAGTTCTTGAATACAGTTCCTACTTGAGGAAGAAAGTCAGTGAGTTTCTTAGAGAATTCTGATCTAAAGATAAGAGGATGACCAGTTTATCAGTTGTGTTTTACTTCTCTTAGGAAGTCTCTATGATCACAAGTTACAGTTCCTTGTTGAGATGAGAGGGTTTTATGGGCCAAGTGTGAGCACTCATATGTCTTTGAGATGACTAGGCTTTCTGAGATTGAGGATGTTATCGTAGCCGCTGCTTAAGAAAACGTGCGTACTTTAATGTTCCTTTCCTCCACAAACAACTGCATGGACAAGAAAACATTGAGCTTGGGGGATATGAAAACTGCAGCTGTGGGCTATTTTGGTCTTTCTGTTTTCTGGGTGCTCACTGATTTGAGGATGCTAGAATTTGTTAGCCTCCTCCCCATGCTAGCATGCCTGTTTCCACTTTTTCCAAGTGCTGCTTGGAAAACTTTAAAAAACATTTTTAAAAGCTTAAGAAATACACTCTTCCTGATTGTCAAGTCCTGGGAACAGAGACAGGAATAAGCATTGACAGAGTAGGTGGTTGCATATGGGGTGTAATTTGAGGGGCAAAGATTTCTCTTCAGGAAACTGTCTTTGACTCATTGTAGAGAAAAATCTTTGGATTAAGGAATTGTTTTCAGTAAATGTCCCCTAGGAGAAGATAGGAGGCAATGTGGTACTAGGAAAGAGAAAACGAGTATTCAGTAGCATTGGCACAGATTTAGCAGAGATAATGTGGATTAGTGGATAGAAAACAGTTCTTGGAGTTACGAGCTATGAGTTATGAGATCTGGCACACACTGACTGTCACTTTACCTCTCAATACCCTAAGCAAGTACTTAAGACTATAAATTGTGGGATAATTGCTAATCTGCATTAGTAGAAGGTGTTTGCTCTTTAGTAGGTTGCTATATCCTTGACATTACCTATATAGACAAAAAAAATCAGAAGAAATTTCTGCCCAAGAATAGCTTGGAGTGAAGCTAGTCATAGTATTGTACCAAAATCACTCAAGCCAGAAGACCTAGGTTTGAAACTTGACTTTTGCAACTCGTTATCCATTTGACCCTAAACAATTTACTCACTCTCTCTGGGCCTTCATTTCTTCATCTATAAAGTGAAGGAATTGAACAAGGAGTCAGGTTGATGAGACTAAGTCCTTCATTTCTCCCTGATTTCAACTCCTTATTCTCTAGACTTCAGTCTCCATCATTCCCCAGCAGCCTTCCCTTCCTGGAAGATCTTCTTGCCCCTGCCAATGTCATAATATGAGATGGGCATAGACAACAGAGTCACCTCACTTTATTATTTTTTTAGATTCAAACACTAAAACACAAATACAGAATAGAGAAAAGAAAAAAAGCAGCATATTAATTTATATACTGAAACTTAAATGCAAAGTAAGAAAAGAAAAAAATGACACATGCATAGCAAAACATAAAATAAGATTCCAAATATGTAGTGATGGATTTTCATTTCAAAAAAGCCTGCATGATAAATACTACACGTTGGGTTGAGAGCTGTCCATCTTTTCTTTGCTGCCTTTTAAGTTTTCTTTTCTTCTCTGCTGTGCACTTTTAACTTTATTCTTTTTATCCCCTTCCTCCTCCCAGCCCCCAGAAGGCTACAGATACACACACACACACACACACACACACACACACACACACACACACACGTAAATATATAGACATATACTTTCCCTAACAAATTCTACTCCTAATCTTACTTTTTAGGTTTGTATATGTCTCTTATTTCCTATCCCTCCTGACTCCTCTACTTTACTTCTTCCTGCTACCTTGCCCTCCTATTACTTAGTCTACATGCCCCCTGCCCGGAAGGATCCCTCCCCTATCCTCCCATTCTCATAAATCTAAATACCCTTCTCTAACTCCCTCTAACCTATTCCCTCACTCTCCCTTCTAGAGATCCATCCCTTATCCTCTCCCCTCTCCCTTACTGTTCTATTTCTTCTGAATTTGGAAGACTTTTGTACTCTTCTAGATATATATGTATTGCTTCTTCTTAAAGATATATATGTATTGTTCCTTCTTAAACCCATTCCTGATGAAAGTAGGTTACCAGAACTACCAGCCTTCCTCCCCTATCTACTTCCACTGTGTCAATTCTTCCTTTTGCATCTCATCTGTATAAAATAATTTCTCTTTTTAGCTATTCCTAAATGGTTTTATTCTTTAAAATCATATCACATCCAGGTCCAGCCCAATCTTTCTTGTGAACTATCTGATTACTAATGACAATCTTAGACATATGTTTTACATTTTACATGTTTAAAAAATAAATGGTCTGTCTTATTGAATTCCTTGTGATCAGTATTTGGTAGTTACCTTATGTTTCTCTTGGCTCTTATATGTCCAATTTTCTATTAATTTCAGTTTTTTTTAAAAAACAAATTCCTGAAAGTCTGACAGTTGATCAAATGTCCTTTTTCCTATTCAAGATTATGCTTAACTTTGCTGGATATGATGTTTTTGGCCAGAACCACAGTTCTTTTGCTCCCTGATATAAAGTGCTCCCTGATATATAGTCCTTTAATGTCTCTGCTGCTAGGTGTTGTGTAATTCTAATTGTGGCATCATCATATTTAAATTGTTTTTTCTTGTTGCTGTTAATATTTTGTACACGACTGGGGGGTTTCAGAATTTGACTATAATATTCCTATGAGTTTTCCTCATAGGATATCTTTCAAGTGGTGCTTGATGGATTTTTCCTATGTCTACTTTTCTTCTTTGTTCTAACGCTTCAGGACAATTTTCAATTATTTCTTGTATTATTTATCAAGATTCTTTATTTTGATCATAGTTTTCAGGTAGTCCAGTTATTCTTTTGTTTTCTCTTCTTGATCTGTTCCCCAGATCTGTTGTTTTTCTTATTAGATGTTTCACTTTCTCTTCTATTTTTGTTCCTTATATTTTGTTTAATTGTTCCTTAATCTATTATAACTTCTCTGACTTTGACTTCCCCAATTCTAATTTTCGAGGTGTTATTTTCTTCCTTAAGATTCTGGATCTCCTTTTCTTTTAATAGTCTTCTTGTTTTTCTTGGATTATCCCTTCCCCCCATCTCTCTTATTTGATTTTTAAATCCTTTTTAAAGTTTTTCTATAAATTTTTCTTGGGCAGATGACCATTTAATGTTATTCTTTGGGGCAAAAGAGGGTTTCTTTGCTCAAATATTCTCCTCTGAAGATGAACCCCAGTCTTCTCTATTCCCACAATAGCTTTCTATGGTTGGATACTTTCTCCTTTGCCTATGCATTTTTTTTGTAGTGGTAGCTTAATTTTTGTAATCACCTCTAGTCCTGGAATATGGAGGATGGTGCCTCTTGCCCCAGATCTTCATTTTTCACCTCTAGACCATAACCAAACCAAACCTCCAGGTCAGTCTGCACTTCCTGGGCATGTGCTGGTTCTGTCTCACTGCTGTTCTCTGCAGCATAGTTGGATCTGGCATTCCTTGTTGGCAGCAATTCCTTCAATCTTCCCCAGCTCAGATGCCCAACTCTGTCATTGTCCCTGGGGGTAAAAGTTCCTCTGGCTAGGGGGCTGTGATATGGCAAATATCACAGGGCTAATGGCAGGGCTTGCTGCTTGTTGTTAACATGGACCCTACCCTGGAGGTATTTACCCTTCACAGGGACCAAACCTAGTCCTAGGATTTTTCTTCTGATCTTTTTGGATCATTCCAGGAGGATGCCTATTGTCCCCCTATTCTTACTTATTTTCACCTGCACTTTATTAGCCCGGGTGCTATTTTATCTCTTTTGTTGGGGAAAATCTTGAGAGCTTGGAACTTTCTGATCAACTCCACTATCTTCCCAGAATCCTCTCTCATCTCCTCATGTTAGAGGACAGCTATGGAAGGATTCCAGGAAGAATATTTCAGGGATATATTCAAAGAAATATCCCAGAGACAAGTGGAGGAAAATGTGAAGACAGTACTTTATCATGGGTCCTGGTGACCACCAGTCTTTGAGGTAACCAGCAGCAGCAGCCAGTGGTTTACCAGAGGTTCCCAAACTTATTTGTCCTACTGTCCCCCTCTTTTTTTAAACAAATGCTTTATTAACTTCTGTTTTACATCATTCATTTCCGCCAGATTTTGAGTTACAATCATTTCCCCCCCACTGTTGTTCCCCTACCTACCCTTCCAGAATAGCAGTCCCACAAGGTATCACTTCCTCCAATCTGCTCTCTCCCATACCTTCGCCCATACCCCCTTCGACTTTTCCATTAGAGGAAGGTGAATCTTTGTGTCCCAATGCCTGCACATCTTATCTCCCAATTACAAGCAAAAGAGTATTAATAACAGTACTTATATATATTTGAAACATTTAATGTTAAGACCTTGAATTTCAGATCCATTTCCTTCCTCCCTTGTCACCCATTCCCTCTGGGGAGATAAGTAATTCAGTATATGTTGTACATGTCTAGCTATGCAAAACATTATCATAGTAGATATATTGTACAAGGCTGCTTATAATTCCCTCCCACTCATCCCACCCCCCACCTGGTCCATTCCCTACATGATCCTGTCCCTCTTCTATAGTGGGTACTTCCAACCTCCCCTCCCCCCAAGGATGCCCTCCCATCCATCATCCCTCCTCTCATCCCCCTTCCCCCTATTCTGCTGCAGGTTGAGATATCCCATTTAGTATGTATGTCATTCTCTCCCTGAACCAAATTCAATGGTTTTGCCTTTTTGCCTTCCTATTCTCCCCCTCCCTTGCAACCACTTCCCCTTGCTTCTTCTACATGAGGTAGTTTACCCTACCCTGTCTCTCCCCATCTCCTCTTGCCACTTTCCTCTCTCACCTCATGATTTCATCCCTTGAGTATCCTCCCTTCCCAACAAATTCAACCTATGCCCTCTATCCATGCATAACTGTAAACATGTATACACACATTCACATATGTATTCATATGACCACACACCCTTCTTCCATTATTTTCATACTGAGAAAGATATCATCAGTCACAGTTATTGTTTTTCCATATAGGAATGTAAATAGTTCAACTTTGATAAGTTCCTTTTGATTTCTTTTCCCTGATTACCTTCTCAGGCATCTCTTCCTTCTTGTGTCTGGATGTCAAATTTTCTATTCAATTCTGGTTTTTCCTCAAGAATGCTTGAAAGTCCTCTATTCCACTGAATGACCATATTTTCCCCTGAAACAAAATACTCAGTTTTGCTGGGTAGGTGACCCTTGGGTTTATTCCCAGCTCTTTTGCCCTCTGGAATATCATATTCCATGCCCTTCAATCCCTCAGTGTAGAAGCTGCCAGGTCCTGTGCTATTCTGATTGTGTTTCCACACTATTGAAATTGTTTCTTCCTGGCTGCTTGTAGTATTTTCTCCTTGATCTGGGGATTCTGGAACCTGGCTATAATATTCCTGGGAGTTTTCTTTTTGGGATCTTTTTCAGGAGGTGATTGATGGATTCTTTCAACCTCTATTTTGCCCTCTGGATCTAAAACATCAGGGCAATTTTCCTTGAGAATTTCTTGAAAGGTGATTTCTAGGTTCTTTCTTTGATCATGGCTTTCAGGTAGTCCAATAGTTTTTAAATTGTCTCTCCTGGATCTATTTTCCAGGTCAGTGGTTTTTCCCATGAGATATATCACATTGCCTTCTATTCTTTCATTTGTTTGGATCTGCTTAACAGCATCTTGATTTCTCATAAAGTCATTAGCTTCCATTTGCTCCAGTCTAACTCTGAAGGAATGAATCTCCTCAGTGAACTTTTGAGATTCTTTTTCCATCTGGCAAATTTAACTTTTTAAGGCATTCTTCTCCTCATTGCCCTTTTGGGCCTCCTTTGCCATTTGAGTTAGTCTATTTTTTAAGGTGTTGTTTTCCTCAGTCAGGCTGTTGACCATCATTTCATGCTTTTCCTGCATCCTTCTCATTTCTCTTCCCAATTTTTCCTCCACTTCTCTTATTTGATTTTTAAAGTCCTTCTTAAGGTCCTCTATGTCCTGCAACCCGCTCATGTTTTCCCCTGGGGCTTTTGGAGCAGGACTTCTGACCTTGCAGTCCTTTTCCCTCTCTATGTCCCCAAAATAGGAGTCTAGGGTTGCATTTTTCTGTTTCCTTTGCCTTGGCATGTTGCCACTTAATTATTTGAGTTTTGGGCTTGTTGCCACAGTATGTCTTTGTGACAGATAGGGGAATTTTCGTCCAGAACGTGTGGGAGGGCAACTTCCGTTTCTGGCAAGCTGTAAACCCACCCACGACTTCCACCCCAGATCACAATCCAGATCCAGGGAGGTTAAAGCAAGGGCGATTACCCCCCAATACTGATCACTGGATATCCCTACAATTAATTGCAGGCCAGGAGCTGGAGCTGCCTCTGAAAACTACAAAATGGCGTGTCTCCTCAGTGGCTTCTAGCCCCCAGGGGAGGAAGCTGACACATTCCCCAAATGCTGGTCCCAAAGTCCATAAGGCACTAACCTCTTACTTTGTCCTAGGCATGTCTATGTTGATAATTCTGGAGTCCCACAGCTGCTGGTGTTCTGGGGTCTCTCCAGCTGGCTGCTGGCCCTGCCGCCCTGGGGCTAAAACCTCGGCTCACGGGGACCTGAGCTCGGCTCGGCTTGGCTCCCGTGCTCTGCGTGCTGCTGGCTCCCAGACTGCTGCGCTGGTCCTTCCTCCAGGGCTGCTGGGCTGTCCTCAGTGGGAGGTTAGCTTCTCTTTGTCGTTCTGTGGGTGCTGGGGCTCCAGAAGTTGTTCAGAGTCCCCTTTTACATAGTTTGGGGGGAATCTGGTGGCAGAGTGGCTTGGATAAGCTATTTCTACTCCCCTACTGTCCCCCTTAAAAAATTACTCAGTGCCTCCATGGAAATCTTTCTTTAGTTACTTAACAGTTTTGGGGTAATTTACATCATTTCAAACTATTACCGCCCTCCCCGAATCATTCCAGTGACCCCTCCCATCCCCAAACCCCCTTGCAGATGGTATCTCCCACTTGGGGAATCTACAGAAGACAGTGACAAGCCCATGAAGGTAATAAATGGTAGTTGGTATAGATTCAACCAGATTATGGGAGTTGAATGTGTTGAGCCAAAACAGAGACAACATCATAATATACTTTTGAAATCAAAATGGTTGGCATGGGTAGCAGGTAGGTGATCCCTGCCAACATGATTTTAGGGGAGTATCTAAGAAATCCCAGTCATAGATATATGGAGATGGGAGCATGAAGTGAGAATTGAGATTGCAAGCCTCCCTAAAAGTGACTGAGTTACTGGACTTTTTGCATTGTTTATTCCTTTTGCTCTCTTATCTACCAGCATTTTCCAACAACATGGGTGAGACTTAAGTCTCCTCTTCCATCCTTCCTGCAACAGGAAATAGTTTTCTTTAAAAAGAGGCAAAGCCCTCACTGGGACTTGATTGGCCCTTGCTTCCTTGATGCAGCCTCTTGTTCACTGAAAGGCATAAAAAATCTCATACAAATGAAATCAGAGGGACCCCCTCTTGACTTGTGGATTTCTAAAGTCAATACAAATCACCTCACCACACCCATTGTTGATGGCTAGACCATTTCCATCTGGAAATGAGGGGACTGCAGAATTGGGCCTTCCAATGGCAGAAAATCTAAGTGCTGCTGTATTCTTGTTGGGTATCTTTTCTGTGTCAGGGTAAGTAAGTCTTCTTTTATTAGCTGTCTAATCACTTGCTAGTGGCTCATTTCACCCCAACAGTGAAACCAAACAGAGAGTGCTGGAATTAGGACGACTTCTAAAACTATAATAAACTATCAATTTAATTTACATATGAATGAGTAATTATTTTAGGACAAGCTAAATTGGAAAGGAGGCTAAAATCTCAGTGGGATAGCAGCAAGAGTCCAGGTGGTTATGAATTATGATTACTTATCTTAAATAAGATCCTGGGGGGAAGGGAGGCTAGTAAAAGCTAAGTCTGGCAAAAATAATAATAGCCAGCATTTACATAGCGCTTTAAGGCTTGCAAAATATCTTATGAAGATTGTCTCATTTTATCTTCATGACAACCCTGAGAGGTAAGTGCTATTACTTTCTATTTTACAGATGAAGAAACTGAGGCAGAAATTAAGTGACTTGCCCAAGGTCACGCAGCCAGTTTTTGTGTTAAGTGTCTGAGGCCTGATTTGAACTCAGGTCCTCCTGACTCCAGGGCTGGTGCT